>JANEZO010000058.1:0-51892 GCA_025169545.1 Anguilla japonica | reverse complement strand
AGTATGATGTAACCAGCACTGCAATGGAAAAGTCCTACTTAAAAATAGTGCTTCTAATCTAATCATAGAAAGCACTGCAGACCTGCTTCTTCCATCCTCCCTTTTTAGTAGCGCTATCCCTCCTACACCCTAGTGGTACAGGCTCCGGTACCCACAGAATGGTAATTAAGCAAATATCCACAATTTATTTTAAAATGGGCCGCAAACACGCTGAAAATGTGAGGTCGGTGCCTGCAGTAGACACCTTTCTGGCCAAAAACGCCACTTGTTCCCTTATCAGCTCAGCTCCCTTATTATTTACTTCGTATTCCATATCAAAATTCTGGATACCACTGCAGCTTTTCAGCAAAACTTACCAAGTTTGGCTAATAGTTCACCTTGCAAAAACAGCGCTGAAATATTTTTAGATGTTTACAATTTCACATCCAATGATTTCCCATTGATCAACACATTCAGAATGTGAAAACACACTTGCAGATGCAATCTACAGTCAGTTGCCGCTGCTGCCAAAGGTTCAGACCATCTCTCTCTCTCTCTTTTGTGAGGCTTTTAATGGATAAATTATTTGTCAATAGGTGTGTGATGTTCACAGCAGTAATGTTAGCAACAGTAAAGTGCATTCAACCCAAACTTGTTATGGTTCCATATTCCGTTTGCTACTCGGCGTCGTGGTTTGTGCTAATCGACGCCTTTTCATGCTAATTGGCTACTCAGTATCCCTGTAGAGGAAACTGAGTGCTTATTCAGGGAACTGAGTGTGGTAATCTTCAGAACTGACTGAGGGCGCTCCGAGATTCCCTTTGATTGCTACTGATTGTTTACACCTGATTGAGAGAGCTTATATACGCTCATGTGAGATCTGTTCTTCGCTTTAATGTCTACTCGCGTTACACGAAAGCCGCTAACAGTGAAAAGCTCTATTAGAGAAAAGTGTGGTAAGGAAAAAGGTATAGGATTTTGAATATAGCTTTTTGTTTTGACTAGTAGTAAGACTTTGGTCCTACTAGTCACTTAGCTTTATTCCTTATTTTCCTTAATACGCCTTTTTTGCCTTCCTCTTTACGAGGCACCTTTTCTTTTGCTTTTCTCCAGACTGCACTGCAGTAAATTCTACTCACACCTTACACCTTAGATTTGTTCTCCTGCTGGGACATTTATTTTGTGTTGGGATATTCTCCCTAAGGAGTTGAGTCATTTCTTTTCGTTACCCCCTCCTTAAGTCTCTTACTGAGACCTAGTGGTTTCCACTTTGGTGGTTAACTTAAAGATACCCCCTTTTGAATTCACTGTAGTTGCGTGTGGTCATTAACACTTCCCCACCCTCACAAACTAATATTCGTTTTCAGTCATAATTCCTGCCAGCTAATGCACATATTTCAATACTGAATATAATGTTAATTATTTTAAGATATTGATGCTAAAACCATGTTAAAATTGAATCTCTTCTCTTATTTGTTCAAAATGTGTGGTTTTGAGTGAAGGAAATGTGTTTTTGTGGTGTAGATTATGTGTTCAAAGCATCATCCAAAATGAACAATTTGGAGTGGTTTGGGGACATCTTGGAAAAAACCCTTACAAAATTGCACTGCTTTTAGTTATCGACACAATTGTTTTTGCAGTGGTGGAATAGAGGTTGGGGTGAATTTTGTATAATTATTTTAACACAAGCTCATGTGAATTATGTGAAATAAAATGCAACTCCACTGTTTATGTACATTTTGTGCATACCATGAATAATTATTCACGTATTTCCTAAATTTCATACATAGTCATGATGCCACACGTGCCCTTCAAATAATGCTGGAAGCTCTCTACTGTGTGTTGCCACAAAGCTGTAAGGTTTTATTTAAAAGAAGTACACACGGGTGGCATTTTTTACTAAATCTTTTATACATGCTTCGGGAGAAATGGTTAACTACAGGAAACTGTGGTCATTGCAGAAGTTCCTGGTGCTTTTGAATGTCTTTTCGTATCTTTTAGTATTTCGTTTTGATGCTAGACTTTTGATTGGCATTGGAGTCTGCTATTAGCATTTGTCAGCAAAAGGATCGGGGGGGAGGGAGGAGGGGGTTGGGGGGGCGATGCCTAGAAAGTTATCTCTACATGGTGATACCAAATATGCTTTAATGAAAGCTGTGAATCTGTGCTTTAGTAGAATGTGCATTGTTTTAATGAAAACCTAAAATTGTGGAGTACACATCCAAATCAAGAAAAATATGCCTATACGAAGCTCTCCGTATTGAAACAATTACAATACCAACTTTTGCAAAATAAATGTATATCTCTGTTGCTGAAGACACACATACTGTCATGGTTCTGTCTTTTTGTTTCTCTTCCTTTTTTGGGCTGCCAGATGGCGGTAGTTTTGTTCCTTTTCCCTATTTAATTGTTTTATTGGTTCCAGTTATTCTATTATTGTTTTTCAGTTGTGTCTGGTTATCCCTTCCCTCTGTGGTCTGATTGTGCATTGTGCCCTCCTGTGTCTCGTTAGGGTCTAGTCTATTTAAGTCTTCTTCCCTGACTCGGTTGCTGGTTCCTTGTGTTTTCGCTTGTGTTTCCATGGGTCTTGCCTGAGCGTTTGCTCGTGGTTTCCCCGTGCCTGTTTTTGTCCACCTGTTTCTGCCCTGCCCGTTTAGCTTCTCTTTGGATTTTCTGTTTTCTGTTTTTTGAGTTTTTTTGTAATTAAAGTCTGTATTTCCGTTTTGGAGTTCTTGGGGTTTTCTTTACTCTGCATTTGGGTCCATTCCCTCGCCAAACCGTGACACATACTGTCACACATACAGTATGTTAAACTACGACTAATTATTTTGTTGGTCAGGTTTCATTTATATCAGCAAGCGCACAAAAGCAATTTATAAATGATTGCCCTAAATTGAAAGAAGCTAAAGTTTAAAGGTGATCTTTTTGTCTAGTAATAAAATATAAAACATTTCATTTGAAAAAGCCTGTGAACTGAAGACACACACACACACATTAAATACATGACCTTTTAAAAGAGTATTGTTAGCATAGGGTGGAGACATTGTAAGCGGAGTTACAGGGAAATTAAATTTAAGATTAGTTTCCCTTTCCCCCTCTTGTTACCCAGTCAGACTACATTTTAATAAAAATCTTTGCTACTCACTGACCTCAAATATCAAAACATGAAGAGTTTACTTTTTAGGTAGCAGTAATATTGTACTAAAAAAATCTGAGACTACTTTTTCATAAATTTTGTAAGTGATACAGTGCATTGTGAATCAGCATGTGGTTCCTTATGGCCAATGTCACATTGTAATTTGCACATTGTAATCATAAAAAACTAGCAGAACAATAAAAATGTGTGACAGGGTTGCTGCTGTATCTGTGCATAAAAAAGAAATATCAAATATGACTTTACATTGAGGTTTAAATAACTAACTTTCTACTTTCTTAAATCTTATAAATGTATTTCTCAGTTCTCCTGAAACTTACACAGAGAAACAAGTCAATAAAACATTGCCTTGTGGTGGAAAGAGTGATGAGTGTTTAAAAAAGTTTGTTACAGGATTGTATTGCTTTCAAGTGTAGGCTATGTTTGATATTATTTTGGGATTTTTGTTCAAACAAAACCCCCGTATTATAAGTAAATTGAAAGGTGAAGAGGACACATCCGTGAGCACCGTGTTTATTCGGCTAATTCCACCTAATCAGCCAGATAGAACGTAAGTAATTTACGAGGTCTAATGGCTGTGTTCTGCCCTCCGGTATCCCCTCTTTCTCAACCTCTCTCTCCCTCTTGGGCTGTCTCCTGCTCTGTGTGCGATATATTTAGTTACTCTTTCTCCGCCGTTAACGATAGCTTTACCTGTGATAAGTGTAGGTTAAATGCTAGGCTGACGGAGAAGATTGCTGAATTGGAAACTCGCATCCGTACCTTACATGAAATTCGAGATAGTGAGAAGTTTAGAATCCTTCTCGACTTCGGATGCACCAGCTAGTCTGTCTACAGTTAGCACCCCGGCTGAGCCTTTGCAGCAAGGCGGGTGAAATACAGTTCGGGAATGCAGTCGAAAATTTAAGCCACTAGTGCTCCAACGTCCTATTCACGTTTCAAACAGGTTCTCCCCCCTCAGCAACACACCAGTTGTGAAACCTGTTGACAAAACTCTGGTAATTGGCGACTCTATTTTAAGAAACGTGAATTTAGCGATTCCAGCGACTATAGTAGGTACAATGCATTCCTGGGGCTAGAGCGACCGACATCGAGGCGAATTTAAAAATGCTGGCCAAGGCTAAACGTAAGTTTTCTAAAATTGTTATTCATGTCGGTGCTAACGATATCCGGTTGAAGCAATCGGAAATCACCAAAGATAATTTTAAATCGGTGTGTGAATTGGTGAAACAGATGTCTGGGTCAGTTATTTTCTCCTGGCCCCATTCCCATTCCCTCTCGACGTGGTGACGAAATCTACAGCAGATTGACATCACTAAATCGCTGGTTGTCTGTTTTGTGCCCTGCAAATGGTGTTGGCTTTATAGACCACTGGAATATTTTCTGCGGGAGGCCTGGTCTTTTGAAATCAGATGGTATTCACCCCTCATGGGAGGGTGCCGCTCTTATCTCTAGTAATTTATCATATAGTCTTAGAAATTCCAATTCCTGACACACCAGAACCAAGGCCAGGCAGCAGACCTACTGTCTTACACAGATTTCTGCTTGTTCCCAAAAACTGCTGCCCAGGTTACATGCTATTGAGATAGTGTCTGTCCCTCGACCAAAATTAAGCCTTGCTAAGAAACCCATTAAGGGTGTTTGTATAGCTAATCTGCTATAAAGACCTTGTTATTCTACTAATAATGCGGCTGACCAAACTCAGCTAAAAACCCAGCTAAAAATTGGATGAATTAATATCAGATCACTAGCCCCTAAGGCAACTCTTGTAAATTAATTAATTACTGATCACCAAGTTGAAATCTTATGTGTAACTTAAACTTGGCTTAAAACTAATGAATATATCGCCTTAAATGAATCCACCCCTCCTAGCTACAGCTATACTCACGTTCCCCGTCTGATGGGTCGTGGCGGTGGTGTTGCTGCTGTATATAATTCAAATCTATAGGTGGTAGAGCCTTCTCCTATTGTGCTCCCCTCCTGTGGAACAAGTTGCCTGCCCATGTTCGGGGAACAGACACTATCACCTTATTTAAAGCTAGGCTCAAAATATATCTTTTTAGTCTCTCCTATATTTGAAGGGCAGGAGTGGGTGGCGGGCATAGCTATAGAGTCTCTGGTGGACTGAGCGGCTAGTGCTGTCACTGGATCATCATTGGTAGTGCTTTGTTAAGCTGAACCGGTCATGGTCTGGTGATGACTATCTCAAGCCTGCCCTCATGGCTGCGTTGGCCCCTGCCTCTGTTTCCCTTAGTTATGCTGCCATAGGCTTATTCTGCTGGGGTTTTCTTTATTGCACGCAGGCACCTCTGACTCTTCTGCTCTGCTTGCTAATCTACATTTTGAACCCCCTAACAAGGTTTTTTTTTTTTTCTCGTTTACCTTGGCTCTGGCCACCTGCCCGGAGCTGTAGCCCAAGTTTGCTGAGCACCCATCCCCTGGCCCGGAGCTCCAGCCCTAGACCAGCTAGACCAGCTGTGCACCCCCACCTCCTGCCACTATTGATTTTCCATAACAAACCGGTGCCTGCCCGCGGCAGATGGGTTCCCCCTCTGAGTCCGGTTCTGCTCAAGGTTTCTTCCAGTTATCAGTCAGGGAGTTTTCCCATGCCACTGTAGCACCTAGGCTTACTCTCTGGGGGCCGGTTCTCTGTACAGCTGCTTCGTGACAAATCTCCTTTGTTAAAAGCGCTATATAAATAAAAATTGATTGATTGATTGATTGATTGATTGAAAGACAACCCTCTTCCTCATTATGGGGGTATGCTCTCACAGTTTTTAAAACATGGACTCCTAGGAAATTTGTTCTCTGTTTACCTGGGACAAAATGAGGATAAAACTGCTTTCTATTGACAGATCTTCAGCTAACTTGCATTTTTCTCAAGGTGAGACTTATGCTTTATTGTATATGCATGTTTTGTAGACCAAAATGTAAAGGAACGTTGATTTTTTTGTTTCTTTTAACACAAGGGTTTTTATTATGATAGAGATGTTTGTGTGGCAAACAAGCCTGCCACAGACCACCGAAGTGGCTTTCCACGGGGCCCTCCAGCACAAAGACACAGGGAGATGATGTTCCAGTCCACATTTATTTACAAGGTTTGGCAAGATGTTACAGCCAAAGTGAGCAGATGTAACACAGTCATGACCGAAGCTCTTTTTGTGTGGGTGGGGATGGCATATTTAACCTGTGCGCACCGATTACCTCACTACGCACAGGTGCAGCCACTCCTGTTCCTGGGTCCAATTAGCCTGGCCAATTATCTAATTCTTAACCAATTATCCAATTGGCCAGGTCTAATTAACTTGACCCAGGGCAGGTGTGGCTGCTTAAACCAGCCATCCCCACACCACAGTTTGTTTTACCTGGCTGAAAAAATATATTTTAATTGAGGCTTTAATACCAGATTTTTAAAAAATTATACATCTCTTTATGCATTGAAATCTAGGATTGAGCTGTTGCAGACACATTTGGGATGGTCTGGTTTGTGTGGTGATTTTGTTTTTTTAAAGACAATGTGCTAATGTAAATGCAAATTTCAATTGGAAGTGCAAATTATAACACAGGAACCCTGCAACAAGCTTTTTAAAGCAGTTGAGTATTGCAGAAACCAGCCCTTTTTACAGAATTTGTAAAAGATCAAGTTAGTAATTTAGAATATATCTATTATGTCCTGTTAATAATGGACAAGGTAAATCCCTTTTGTATTGGGGCATTTATCAAGACTTCAACTCACTCCAGTCATATTTCAGAAACCCAACTCTACCATGTGGGCAGAAGAGGATTTTGAGCCTTCAATGGACCCATGCCTGCAAAGCCTCTCAGAACCTAAAAATGGTCAGACATACATCATGTACCATGGAACATCTAAGGAGGCTGCTAAACAAATTATGGCCAATGGGTTTCATCGGTCCAGTGTTGGCATGTTAGGACGGGGTGTTTATGTCAGCCGCGACCTACAGAAGGCCAGCAGGTACCCCTTGGATCTCCCTGAGCATGAACGAGTCGTGCTGAAACTCAGGGTTAGAGTTGGCAGAGTTAAGAAAATCGACTACAAAAGGCACCCCATGCAGAAGACCTGGCACACAGTCCATGGTTATGACACGGCCTGGTGCCCTCCTAACTGTGGGATGGGGAAGAGCGGCCTTGAAGAAGACTGCGTCTGGGACCCTAAACGTATCACAGTTATAAATACAATCTATCCAAAACCAAGTAGTGCTGGGTCAAGTGGCTATACTGAGTCAAGTGGCGCAAGTAGTGGTGAGTCAAGTGATGCAAGTAGTGTTGAGTCAAGTTATGCAAGTAGTGCTGAGTCAAGTGATGCAAGTAGTGCTGAGTCAAGTTACGCTTACGCAAGTAGTGATGAGTCAAGTTACGCTTACGCAAGTAGTGCTGAGTCAAGTTACGCTTACGCAAGTAGTGATGAGTCAAGTGGCTGTGCTGTGTCAAGTGACACAATTAGTGCTGAGTCAAGTGGCTATGCTATTGTGTGAAAACAATACAGCAAAACATTTTTTTTTTTTAAATGTAAATTTTATTTTTTATTTAAAGGACACACATTTGTTCGTATTTATTTTTTAAAAAGTTAAATCTCTGAATGTACTCAGTTGATTACCCCATGATTACATTTACATAACATATGTTTGTGGGTTGCTTGAGATGTTTTCCTCCATGAGACCTAGGGCTCACTGGTCTTTTGAACTATTCAAATATATTATTTTAAAAATGTCATCAGAATTCTAAAGAATTTACAGAATTGATGCACAATATTATGGGTGGAACAACCAGTGTTTTTACTTGACAACACAATGAAAAAGCACCAAAATCATTTAGGGAAGAGACAACTGTATATTGAACAAATGACCTGCTCTTTTCTCTCACAAAACTATTAAATTATCTTTATTTAGAATGATGTTTGTGCTGCATTGACTGGCCAGCACTGATTTTTCCTGTTATAATTTTTTGTCATATTGACCTTCATTACAGGTAATGCTCCGTCAATCTACACAAATGTTTCTCTTTAAGATTCCTCTCAAGCCTCAATGTTCTGCCTGTTTTCAAGGTACTTTCAGATTATTGTATCTTCAATAGAATGTATAATAAAATATGCTGAACTATCACAAGTCTGTAAAAATAAATTTACTCTAGAATTATCATTTTGTCTGTTTTAGAGTCTGAATCAAGCAAGTATCACATGTAAATCAAGATATATCCCATATATCGTGGTTGTACACAATATCCTCTATGTGACTTTGCTGTTAATAAGGGCTGTGAACTGATTCTCAAGATAGCAAGAAAACAATACAAATATAATACTTAATCACTCCCCTGTCCTTTTAAAAAATGAATATACACAAATGCCAAAGGGGGAAGATTCCTTATAATTCCACCTCAGTGCTCTCTACATGCATTCAGATTTTCCATATTACTTCCATACAGACATTAGAACGACATCACAGAGCCTCTCTATTCAAATGAGAGATAACCACACCTTTGCCAGTAAAGGTCCGGCCATAGGATTTCATTTTAACAACATGAAACTGAACGTTGTGAGGTACCCATGAGGTCACATTTCAAGGTCTTTTTTGCAATGATTGTACAGTATGATGTAACCAGCACTGCAATGGGAGTTCCTACCTGGAAAAATATAGTGATTCTAATCTAATCATAGAAACCACTGCATACTTGCTTCTTCCATTCTCCCTTTTTCATAGTCCTATCCTTCCTACTCCTAGTGGTATGGGCACTGGTGCCCCACAGAATGGTAATATAAATTGTGTGTCCACAATTTATTTAAGAATGGGCCACAATATTCCTGCCGCAATATCAGCACCTGCAGCAGACTCCTCTCTGCCCAACAACGCCACTTTTCCCTAATCAACTCAGGGCAAAAAATGGCAGTAAAATAAAGGGAGCCTCTTCATCCCCCAATCACTTAACACACAGTAACCTACATTGTAAAAACTTTTTTTGTATTTTCTAGTTACTCTGTCTCATTTATTTTTACATGAAAAAATCATACCATTTCAGCTGTCACAGAAGTACCTCAGATCACCAAATAAAACATTCAGAAAAAGTTTATATGTCCATATGTAATGTACTTACATTGCATTCACCTTTGCTATATAAAATACTGGCAGAATAATACCAAATTAATTAAACTAAACTGTAACCATCCAAATGAGCCCTAATTGGTGTCAATGTGTCCAGCCATTCCCAAGTAATCTAACTGCATACTGCTAGGGGGGCTCTGCGTCATGAAGATCGTACTGATAGTGAGTGAATAAGCGCAGTCAAAAAGCCAGCTAGTTCTCCTAACTACTTGCCATTGTGCTATAAAACATATTTATAATTAAGTCAGATCAAAGAAAAAATATTTTAAGCAGTGACAGAAGTATTTGAAGAGCTGGAAAAGGAAGATTTCAATTAGAGGCTTCATATTCATTCTTATAAAGTGAAAGTTTGCTCAAAGATGGGGTCGTAAACAAAAGCACCACTGGAAGGCATGAATGTATGAATGACTTGTTTCTCTATGTAAGTCTCGGGAGAACTGAGAAATACAGTTATACGATATAATAAATTGTAAAGTTAGTTATTTAATCTTCAATATAAAGTCATATTTGACATTTCATTCTTTTTCTATGCAAATACTTTTTATTAAAATGTAGTCTGACTGGGTAACAAGAGGGAGAAAGGGAAACTAATGTTAAATTTTATTTTCCTGTCTCCACCCCATGCTAAAAATACTCATATACTATACTAAAACTACATATTTCATTGGAAAATGCCTGCAAATGTAGTTTGAAAGGTTGATCATTTGAGACACAGAACTGAAAATATGTGGTGGGTTTGTGAACACTGGGAAGCTTCAGCACTTGGAAAATATTCAGACTTGATCAGTAAGCAAGCTCTCTGGGATACAGTGATATAGTCTTATAAAGAGAAGAGTGAACTATTTGGAAGATGGGGTTCTTATATGCAAAAAGTTTAGGTTACTGCCGTAACCCCGGTTCTCTGAAAGATCGAGTGGAGAGATCCACCTATGGGGAATGACATCCAACAGTAGCACATCCAGTGCTACAGGAGGCACCGCCTTCCTGTAAGAGCATATGGGATGCCACAGCACTACTACTCCTCAGTGAACATATTCGCTTCTCGTGCGTGGCAAACAGGGCAGTCTTGGTGGATCTCTCCACTCGATGTTTCACAGAACTGGAGTTATGACAGTAACCTAAAGTTGTCTTTCATCATCTCGTGTTGGAGATCCACCTATGGGGAGATATGGATGACTCCTATGCTCACAGCTGAGACACTGTTAGGCCTGCAAGGGCAGCGTATCGCTCTTGAGCACATCCCATGTCTAGCACATCCCATGTAAGGAAGTACTAAACACATAGCGGGTGAGGGGAGATGCATGAGCTTCACAGAGAGATCACCCCCAGAACTGTGTGGACTACCGGAGTCCTGGTAACGTTCAGGCAGTAGAACCCAGCAAAGCTATGTGGAGAAGCCCAGCCTGCAGCTGAACAAATTTACTGCAAGGAGACCCCACGGAATAGGGTCCATGATGCAGCCATACCCCTCGTAGAATGAGCCCTCAGGCCTGAGGGGGGTGTTATCCCCTTTGAATCATATGCCATAGCAATAGTTTCCACAAGCTAATGAGAAAGCCACTGCTTAGAGATGGCTTTCCCTTTGCAGGTCGGGCCCCAGGCGACAAAGAGCTGGTTGCTCTTTCTGAAAGCCTTAGTCCTTGTCATACGCATGTGGAGAACATGCACAGGACATAGCATATGCAGCCTTTGATCCTCTTGAGAGGAGAAGGTGGTGGGTGAAAAGCAGCAAACTCCAACACCTCACATGTGAAAGCTGGAAAGCTTTTAGGCATAATAAGGCTGGATTGGGCTTAAGAAAAACCCTATCCATATTACGGGAGAATATTGCACACGAGGGATGCACTGAGAGGGCATGGAGGTGACTGACTCGCTTAGTTGAAGCTAGAGCGAGCAGCAATGCTGTCTTGAGAGACAGCAATTTTAACTCTCTCATTTATAGGCTCGAATGGCTGTAGAGACAGAGCCTCCAGCACCAGTGATAAATCCCAAGAAGGGATGCGCTTTTTAGTAACAGGCAGAGAACGGTGAGCCCCCTTCATAAACCTGCAAATGAGGGCGTGTTGCCCCACTGCATAGTCTTTGAAACCAATATGACAAGCAGTGATAGCTGCCAGGTAGACCTTAATGGTTGAAAAGGATTTCCCTTTATCCATAAGGTTCTGTAAAAAGCACAGTACGTCAGTAACAGAGCACTGGTAAGGCACTCACTGATGAGAGGTACACCGTCCTTCAGATACCTGCCACTAATTTTCATAAAGTGACCTGGTAAAGGGCGCTCTCGCGCATTGGATGGTAGCAACCACACGAGAGGTTATGCCTCTCACGGGCCAAGCCCAAAGAGCTATTTTCTCCAGGCAGGGGTGGTGTATTTCCCCGTTCACCTGTGACAGGAGGTCTATGCATAACGGGAGTGCGCATGGATGTGCATAAAGGAGAGGGATAATCTCTGCCAGCTACGGAAATTTTGGCCACCTGGGTGCTATTAGGATCAGTGTCAAGCTCTGTTCTCTAACTCTGGATAGAGTGGGAGAGATGAGAGCGAGGGGGGGAAACACATAAAGGGGCCCACTGGGCTATGGGTGGGCCAGTGCATCCACGCCGAGAAGCACGTTCTCGTCCCATAGCGGGAAAAACATAGGACAATGGGCGTTTGCGTGCGAGGTGAAGGGATCTATGGCCGCTCTACAAAATCTCTGCTACAGAATTTCCACAATCTGGGGATGTAACCACTATTCCCCGTAAAGTGGGTTTCCCCTTGACAACAGATCCACGCCTATGTTCAGAATGCCTGGAAGATGGGTCACACGTATCAACAGGAAGTGACGGCTAGACAGTGGAGCTGGAGGGAGCACATGCCACCTTACTGACTGACATATGCTACCGCAGTCGTGTTGTCGCAGCAGGCTAGCACATGATGTCCCCTTAGATGGGGGAGAAAATATCTGAGAACTATCCAAATGCTTAGTAGCTCCAGATAATTGATGTGAGCTGAGCAGAGCGGGATTGACTGCATCCCATTCACAATACGTCCCTCCTGAGTGGCACCCCATCCAGAGAGGGACACGTCCGTCTTCACGACTTTCCTCATGAGAACAATCCTGAGGGAGGCTTCCCTGAGTGTAAAAGTCTTTCCCAGTGAGGCAGAGTTTCGTAGTACTCGCGTGTCACCGAGAGGAGGCAATGGAGACCACCCACAGGGCTGAGGTGGAAGTATGAAATCCACCTCATAAAGCCCCTCATTAGCCCCAGTGGTAGGACCTGAGAGGCTGACACCATCAGTCCTTGCAGCCTGAGGCACGTGCGATACTGTACTCTCGAGCTCGGTTTGAACTGAGGGAGACGGACTCTGAGTGATAAGATACGGTCTGCTGATAGCTGAGCTGGCATCGACACAGAGTTTAAGTCCAGTCCCAAGAACGTTACATTCTGGGATGGAGAGAGATTGCTCTTGGAGAGGTTTGCTCTGAAACCAAGAGACGACAGATGTGTCAGAACTAGCTGAGTGTCCTGCACGACTCTCACTTCCGAATTAGTGATGATAAGCCAATCGTCTATATAAGTCAGAATTCTGACTCCCATTAGTCTCAACGGGGCCAGAGCCGCCTCTACACAAAGACAGAAAACCTGTAGGCTCAGGGAAAGGCCAAAGGGTAGAACTGTGTATTCGTAAAGCGGAGAAATTTTGTGTGAAGAGGACAGATGTCTATGTGGAAAAAGGCATCTTTCAGATCGCTTGATGTGAACCAATCGTTCTGACATATTGAACGTCGAAGAGTGCTGTATGTTAACATTTTGAAGTTCTATTGCCTCAAATGTTTGTTCAGCACCCTGAGATCCAAGATTGGATGTAGTAAGCTATCCTTCTTTGGAACCAGGAAGTAACGAGAATAAAAGCCACGTTGGGCTAGATCTCTTGGAACCAAACAGATCGCCCCTTTTGTGTGAGAGGGAAGGGATTTCCTCCTCTAAAACATGGGCTATACTCTCTTTGGTTTGAGAATAAATGACTCAGTTGAAACGGGGTGGTTTCACTCTGAACTGGAGTCTGTAGCCTTTGGCTATTGTGCTCAGAATCCATTCTGGGGCTGATGCAGCCTGCCAGGCTACGATGTGGCTCCTGAATGCCCCCGTTGCAGTGGAGGACCGTGGAGAAATTTGGCTGGGTGAGGCCAAATTGAATAATGGGGCTGGCGCTCCACCTAGTGGCGAAACCAGGGGAGGCCTTGCGTGTTGTAAGGAGAATCTTTTTACATGGTGTTTTCTATTTTTGGCCTTTCAGGCCGGAAGCCTTTATTAGAAATGACCTGATGTTGTTCTGCACACTGAGTAATATTGTGCTAAAAGTTTATAGTAACATAGACAACTGATTCCAGTTCCTTATGGCCAATGTCACATTGTAATTTGGTCATTGTAATCAACATAAGAAACTAGCAGAACAAAAAGATGTTTGACAGGGTTGCTGCTGTATCTGTGCATAGAAAAAAAACATTGAAATATCAAATATGACTTTACATTGAGGCTTGAATAAATAACTTTACAATTTCTTAGATCTTATAATTGTATTTCTCAGTTCTCCTGAAACTTACAAAGCGAAACAAGTCAATAAAACATAAAGACAACCCTCTTCCTCATTATGGGGGAATGGCCTCACAGTTTTTAAAACACGGACTCCTATGACATGTGTTCTCTGTTTAACTGACAAAATAAAGTGAAAGCTGCTTTCTATTGACTGATCTGCAGAAGCCAACTCTCTCTTTTTTCTCAAGGTGAAAATTATGCTTAATTGTATATGAATGTTTTGTAGGTCAAAATGTAAAGGAACATTTGTTTTTGAATTTTTTGTATCTTTTAACACAAGACATTTCTAAATTGCAAATTTGTTCTCTGTTTACCTGGGACAAAATGAGGATAAAACTACTTTCTATTGACAGATCTGCAGAAGCTAAATTGCATTTTTCTCAGGGTGAGATTTATGCTTTATTGTATATGCATGTTTTGTAGGTCAAAATGTAAAGGAACATTTGTTTTTGAATTTTTTGTATCTTTTAACACAAGACATTTCTATCATGCTTACTCTAAATTTAAAGAAGCTACATCTTTTTGTTTTGACAAGGAATATAAAACAACATATTTCATCTGAAAATGCCTCCAAATGTAGTTTGAAATGTGCACCTCATTGAGACACAGAACTGAGGAGATCCTGTGGTGGGTTTCTGAACACTGGGAAGCTTCAGGACCTGGAACATATTCAGTCTGATGATCTGGAAGAAAGCTCTCAGGGATACAGTGATATTGTCTCATGAAGAGATGGAAGAGATGAGTGAACTATTTGTAAGATGGGGTTCTTATATGCTAAAAAACACACATACACATACATGTACACATAAATAATCTATAAAAGGGGCTGTAATTCATACAAAGTGCACCCAATAAGGATGTAAATACCCTCAATTTAAAGCTGACAGTCTGCATGTTGACCTAATGTTCATTTCTGGAGCACAGAGCCAAAACAACAAAAACTGTGTCACTGTCCAAATACTTACACACTGCACTGTACATATTTTTCTGTGTCACACTGGTCATTTAAAAATCTTTTCACAGGCCATTGCTTTGTAGTCAATATAAAACATTATGTCAGATAATTCCCCTCAGACTGCTCTCTGGCATGCATGCGCACACACACAAACGCACACATGCACACACCCATAAAATACATTACTTTTGAATAGAGTATTGTTAGGATAGGGTGGAGACATTGTCAGCAGAGTTACAGGGAAATGAAACTTAAGATTAGTTTCCATTTCCCCCTCTTGTTACCCAGTGAGACTACATTTTAATAAAAAATATTTGCTACACACTGATCTCAAATATCAAAACATGATGAAAAGAAGAGTTCACTTTTTAGGTAGGAGTAATATTGTACACAAAAAAAAAATCTGAGACTACTTTTTCATAAATTTTGTGAGTGATACAGTACATTGTGAATCAGCATGTGGATTAAAGTTTGTTTTAACATAGACAACTGCTTCCAGTTCCTTATGGCCTATGTCACATTGTAATTTGCACATTGTAATAAACATAAGAAACTAGCAGAACAACAAAAATGTGTGACAGGGTAGCTGCTGTATCTGTGCATAGAAAATAAAAAAGAAATATCAAATATGGCTTCACATTGAGGCTTATATAACTAACTTTCCAATTTCTTAAATCTTATAACTGTATTTCTCAGTTCTCCTGAAACTTACACAGACAAACAAGTCAATAAAAGATAAAGACAACCCTCTTCCTCATTATGAGGGTGTGGTCTCACAGTTTATAAAACACAGACTCCTATGACATGTGTTCTCTGTTTAACTGACAAAATAAAGTAAAAGCTGCTTTCTATTGACTGATCTGCAGAAGCCAACTCTCTCTTTTTTCTCAAGGTGAAAATTATGCTTAATTGTATATGAATGTTTTGTAGGTCAATATGTAAAGGAACCTGTTTTTGGCATTTTTTAATGTCTTTTAACACAAGGGTTTAGACAATAATAGAGGTGTGTGTGTTACCTGGCTGAAAATATATATTTTAATTGAGACTTTAACACCAGATTTTAAAAACAATTATACATGTCTCTTTGTGTATTGAAATCTAGCATTGAGCTGGTTTGTTGGGTGTGGGGATTTTGTTTTTAAAGACAATGTGCTAATGTAAATGCAAATGCAAATTAAAACACAGTTACCCTGCAACAACCCTATTTAAGTGGTGGAGTATTGCAGGAATCAGTCTGTGGCTTATTAATTATGTTTGCCTGAGTAGCGGATTGGTCTCGGTCTCGGCTGGTGGAGAGAGCACACGCACTTGGGTTGCGTTAACTAATCAGCCCAGGTGATTGAAGGTCTGTTTCCCTCCACGGTTCGGGGCTGAGACCGGGAGCTCACACCGAGAGCGCGTTTATGATTTTGATTTTATTTTGGTTTCACTTTCGTTTATCTGAGCCAAAGGAAGTGAACTGCCACTGAAAAGTAGGAGGAGCTGGTCCGCTGGAAAGCAGGCTGGCTATGAGCAGGGAACTGATAGGTGTCGCTCTGTTTTACTTTATTTTGTATTTGTTATTTCAATTTGTTGTTTTAGATAATTGCATTTGCCCGAAACTCATGAGGGGGAAGGGTGAAGTGGTGTTTGTTTGATTTTGTGTTTGTGTGGGTGTGCTCTCTCTCTCCATGTGGTAAATTGTGTTTCCCAGAACTTCCGCATCTCCCTCCCAGGGGTGTCACCGTCATTTTCACAGAATTAAAAAAAAATCAAGTTAGTAATTTAGAATATATCTATAATGTCCTGTTAAAAATTGACAATGTATATCACTTTTATATTGGGGCATGTACTAAAGACTTGAACTCACTTCAGTGATATTTCAGAAACCCAACTGTACCATGTGGGCAGAAGAGGATTTTGATCCTTCAACAGACCCATGTTTGCAAAGCTTCTCAGAACCTAAAAATGGTCAGACATACATCATGTACCACGGAACATCTAAGGAGGCTGCTAAACAAATTATGGCCAACGGGTTTCGTCAGTCCAATGGTGGCACATAAGAAACTAGGAGAACAATAAAAAATTTGTGACAGGGTTGCTGCTGTATCTGTTCATAGAAAAAAAAAAGAAATATCAAATATGACTTGAAAATATTGAGCCTTAAATAAGTAACTTTCCAATTCCTTAGATCGTATTACTTTATTTCTCAGTTCTCCTGAAACTTACACAGAGAAACAAGTCAATAAGACATAAAGACAACCCTCTTCCTCATTATAGGGGTGTGGTGTCACAGTTTTTAAAACAGACGCCTTGAAAATTTGCTCTCTATTGACAGATCTGCAGAAGCCAACTGGCATTTTTCACAAGGTGAGATTAATTCTTTATTGTATATGAATGTTTTGTAAGTATATATATATATGTGTGTGTGTGTGTGTGTGTGTGTGTGTGCCCTGCGACAGATTGGCAGCCTGTCCAGGTGTATTCCTGCCTCTCGCACAATGCACGCTGGGTTAAGCGGGTATAGATAATGGATGGATGGATGGATATATATATATATATATATATATATATATATATATATATATATTTGTGCATTTGTTTAATTCTTGCTAATTTTCTGACCAATGATTTGTTGTTAAGACCACTAAAAGCTTAATATTTTGCCATTTTGGGCTTGGCCCATTTTTTTTTTTTGCCCATGACCATGTATATATATATATATATATATATATATATATATATATATATATACACAGTATGTCTCTTAATGCATTTAAATCTAGCATTGAGCTGTTGCAAGAACATTTGTTATGGTTTGTTTTGTGTGATGATTTTGTTTTTTAAAGACAATGTGCTAATGCAAATGCATGTTTCAAGTACAAATTAATACACAGTCACCCTGCAACGACCGTATTTAACAAGTGGAGTATTGCAGGAATCAGTCTGTGGCATTTGGTCTGCCGGAGAAGCGTATTGGTCTCGGTCACCCCGGGTGGTAGAGAGAGCACACGCATCTGGGTTGCATTAACTAATCAGCCCAGATGCTTAAAGGTGTGTTTCTCTCCACGGTTTGGTTCGCCGAGACCAGGAGCGCGTCGATGATTTTCGTTTCATTTTGGTTTCAGTTTTCTTTATCTGAGCACGCAAGACAAAGAAAGTATATGATTGTTTTTGCCTGGAACCCTTGAAGTGAAAAGGTGAAGGTATATGTGTTTGATTTTGTGTTTGTGTGTGTCTCTCTCTCTCCATGTGGTAATTTGTGTTTCCCAGAACTGCCGCATCTCCCTCCCATGGGTGTCACAGTCATTTTCACAGAACTATAAAAAGATTAATTTCGTAATTTAGAACATATCTATAGTGTTCTCTTAATAATGGACAAGGTAAATCACTGTTATATTAGGGCATGTACTAAAGACTTTAACTCACTCCATCATATTTCAGAAACCCAACTGTACCATGTGGGCAGAAAAGGATTCTGGGCCTTCAGTGGTCCCATGTCTGCAAAGCTACACAGAACCCGAAGAAGATCGCACATACATCATGTACCATGGAACATCTAAGCAGGCTGCTGCACAAATTATGGCCACTGGGTTTCGTCAGTCTAAAGATGGCATGTTAGGACCCGGTGTTTATGTCAGCCGTGACCTCCAGAAGGCCAGCAGGTACCCCTTGGATCTCCCTGAGCGTGAACGAGTCGTGCTGAAGCTCAGGGTTAATGTTGGCAAAGTGAAGAAAATCGACCGTCAAGGGCACCCCATGCAGAAGACCTGGCACACAAAATATGGTTATGACACGGCCTGGTGCCCTCCTGAATGTGGCATGGTGGAGAGCGACCTTGAAGAAGACTGCGTCTGGGACCCTAACCGTATCGCGGTTATAGGAGTAATTCATCCAGTAATTTAGTCCAGTTACTGTGCTATTAGGTGAAAACAAAACACCAAAAAATGCAGTTTTTGAAATATAAATGGCATCTTTTATTTAAAGGTCACAAATTTATTATACTAATTTTTAAATCTACCAATGTACCCTTTCGATTGCACACCTGATTACATTTACATAACATACGTTTGTGGGTAGCTTGAGATGTTTACCTTCATGAGACGTAGGGCACACTGCTCTTTTGAACTATTCAAATGTATTATTTTAAAAATGTCATAAGAATTAAAATGAATTTACCAAAGTGCCATGTAATATGATGGATAGGTTAATGCTCCGTCAACCTAAACAAATGTTTCCTCTCAAGGCTCAATGTTCTGCCTGTTTTCGACATACTTTCAAATTGTATCTTCATAAGAATGTACTGTATAATAAAATATGCTGAACTATCACAAGTCTGTAAAAATAAATTTGCTCCATAATTATTATTTTGTCTGTTTTTGAATCTGAATCAAGCACATATCATTTATATATCAAGATTCTTGTGTATCCTGGCTGTATACAATATCCTCTATGTGACTTTGCGGTTAAACAGGGCTGTGAACTGATTTTCAAGATTCCAACAAAACAATAAAAATATAATACTTAATCACTCCCCTGTCCTTTTACAGAACTAATATACACAAATGGCAAGGGGGAGGTTCCATTTAATTCCCTCTCAGTGCTCTCTACATGCATTCAAATTTTCCATATTACTTCCATACAGACATTAGAACAACATCGCAGAGCCTCTCCATACAAATGAGAGTTAATTACACCTTTGCCAGTAAAAGTCTGGCAATAGGATTTAATTTTAATAACATAAAACTGAAAGTTGTAAGGTACCCATGATGTCACACATCAAGGTATTTTTTGCAATGATTGTACAATATGATGCAACCAGCACTGCAATGGATGTTTCTTCCTGGAAACATATAGTGCTTCTAATCTAATCATAGAAACCACTGCTGACTTGATCTTCCCTTTTTCATAACCACAAAAATGGGCCACTAACCTGCCACAATATTGAGGTCAGCACCTGCAGCAGACCCCTTTCTGGCCAACAATTTTTATGTTTTAAATGTCCATATGTAATATACATACATTGCATTCACTTTTGGGGGGTTTTGTGTCATGAAGATTGTGCTATAAAATGTATTTATAATTACAGCGGTTCAAAGAAAAAAGGTTGTAAGTTGCGATAGAAGTCTTTGAAGAGCTGGAAAAAGGAGATCTCAATTAGAGGCTTCATATTCATGTTTATACAGTGAAGGTTTGCTCAAAGATGGGGTCGTAGACAAAGTTATGGCCCCACTGGAGGGCATTTAATTTCACCAAAAAAGCAAGTTTAGTGTTTTCCTTAATATTTCTTCTTATTCCACATCAACATTCTGTACACCACTTCTACAGCTTTTCAGCAAGATCTACCAAGTTTGGCTAGAGTTCAGCTAGTTGCTTGTGCTTTTTGCGAAAATAGCGCAGATATTTTTAAAAGATATTTACAGTTTAACATTGGATAATTTTCCATTGATTAACACGTTCAGACTGTGAACAACACACTTGCAGATACAAGCTACAGTCGGTCGCAGCTGCTGCCATAGGTACAGATCTTGTTTCTCTCTTTTGCAAAGCTTCTGATAAATTATCTGTCAATAGGTGGGTGATGTTCACAGCAGTAACGTTAGCAACAGCAAAGTGCATTCGACCCAGACTTAATATTAGTTTTTCAGTCATAATTCCTACCAGCTAATGCACATATTTCAATGTTGAATATAATGTTAATTCTTTTAAGATATTGATGCTAAAACCATGTTAAAATTGAATCTCTTCTCTTGTTTGTTCAAAATATCTGGTTTTGAGTGAAGAAAATGTGTTTTTGTGGTGTAGATTATGTGTTCAGAGCATCGTCCAAAATGAACAATTTGAAGTGGTTTGGGGACATCTTGGAAAAAAACCCTTAGAAAATTTCACTGCTTTTAGTTATCTACACAATTGTTTTTGCAGTGGTGGAATAGATGTTGGGGTGAAATTTGTATAATTATTTTGACCCTAGCTCATGTGAATTATGTGAAATAAACAGTACAGTTGCATTTTTATGTACAAATTGTGTATACCATGAATAATTCTTCACGTATTTCCTAAATTTTGATACATAGTCTTGATGCCACACATGCCCTTAAAATAATGCCGTAAGCTCTCTACTGTGTGTTGCCGGAAAGCTGTAAGGTTTTATTTAAGAGTAGTACACACAGGTGACATTTTTAAATTAATCTTTTATAAATACTTCGGGAGAAAGGGTTAACTACAGGAAACTCTGGTCATTGCAGAAGTTCCTGGTGCTTCTGAATGTCCCTTGAAACTACATTGTAATTCTCAGAAGAAACATCAAGCTCGTCCTTGTAAAGTGATCCTTGTGACCCCAAATACCATTATTTGAAATACTAATAGCTTTTGTATTGTACTTGAAGTTTGACATTTGAGTAACTAATGTTACACAAAAGCTAAACTTTAAAAGTTTTGGAGCAGACAAGTATCACTTTATTTTTTCCCATTCATTTATTTTTTTCATTTTTCCTGGTTCCTTAGTTGTGTGTTTGATCCATCATTGCTTTTCTGGCTTTTTTCCACCTTGTAATTATTTTTCCTGTGGCACTGAAGTTGTAAGGATATTTCTCTTGCATCCAATACAATATATAATCTGGGTAGAATTGTTGGTTGATTCTGTCTCTTTATGAACAAACCATCAACAAATTTCAGATCATTGTATACACACACACACACACACACACACACAGAGGGCTCGATAATGTTTGGGACAAAGGCATGTTTTTTTTCTTGATTTGGCTCCGTACATAATTTTAGATTTGTAATCAAGCAAGTGGTTAAATTGCAGATTCTCAAACCCCCCAATTTCAGGGCACCATATGTGACCGTGCCGGTTCTCCCGGTTGCTGTCTGCTGGATTCCGCTTCTGCTTTTCTTTTTTCATTTCATTCCCAGGAGTGGGTAGGTGGGTGGAGCCGTGGAGAGCTGGCACCAATTCCCTGATTGAACTCACCTGGAGGCTCTGCTGGAGGCCTATTTAAGAAGAGCCTTTGTTTGCTCTCTCTTCCCTCCTGAATGGATGCTTTGTTTGATTTTGAATTTTACTTTTGCTCATACACACATATACTCAGCACACACAGATCACACCCATGCACATACACCTGCTGTGGCACATAGCCTAACATACCCCATACCATGTTTTTGTTTGTTGGTATTAGGTTTGTTTGTTAAACCTAAAATACATTATTTTGTTATTACTTCCAACTGGTTGTGGTTTCCCCTTTTATGTCGTGGTCATACGAGCCTGACCATGACATCATAATGTTGGGAACAAATGGTTTCACAGGTGTCTCTGATTAGTCTGGTGTGTTCAATTGCTTCTTTGCTGCAAGTGCAAGAAATCTTTTAGTATTTTGTTTTGATGCTAGACTTTTGATTGGCTTTGGAGTCTGCTATTAGCATTTGTCAGCAAAAGGATCAGAGTTGTGGCTATGAAAGTCAAGGAAGCCATTATGAGGCTGAAAAATAGGTCTAAACCTTAGGCTTGCTAAAATCACCAGTTCAGAACATTATTAAGAAGAAAGACAGCACTGGTGAGCTGAGTAATTTCTTAGGACCTGGTAGGCCAAAGAAGACCTCTACAGTTGGGGAGGCTATGCACAGGGAATGCTGTTATCTCTACATGGTGAGACCAAATGCTTTAATAAACGCTGTGAATCTGTGCTTTAGCAGGATGTGCATTGTTTTATTGAAAACCTAAAATTGTGTAGTACACATCCAAATCAAGAAAAATATGCCTTTGTCCCGAAGCTCTCCGTATTGAAACAATTACAATACCAGCTTTTGCAAATGAAATATATCTCTGTTGCTGAAGACTGTCACGCATACAGTATTTTTAAAAAATGACATTATTTTGTTGGTCAGGGCTCATTTATATCAGCAAGCGCACAAAAGCAATTTCTAAACGCTTGCCCTAAATTGAAAGAAGCTAAAGTTTAAAGGTGATCTTTTTGTCTTGACATAAAATATAAAACAACACATTTCATTTGAAAAAGCCTGTGAATGTAGTTTGAAAGTTTCATCATTTGAGACACTGAACTGAAGACACACACACTCTCACACCCATAAAATACACTACCTTTAAAAACAGTCTTGTTAGCACAGGGTGGAGACATTGTAAGCGGAGTTAAAGGGAAATGAAACCTAAGATTAGTTTCGCTTTCTCCCTCTTGTTACCCAGTCAGACTATATTGTAATAATAAATCTTTGCTACACACTGATCTCAAATATCAAAACATGATGAAAAGAAGAATTTACTTTTTAGGTAGGAGTAATATTGTACTAAAAAATAATCTGAGACTGCTTTTATCATAAATGTTGTAAGTGACACAGTACATTGTGAATCAGCATGTTAAAAGTTAAAGTTTGTTTTAACATAGACAGCTGCTTCCAGTTCCTTATGGCCTATGTCACATTGTAATCAACAAACTAGGAGAACAATAAAACTGCGTGACATGGTTGCTGCTGTATCTGTGCATAGAAAAAAAATATCAAATATGACTTTCCAATTTCTTAAATCTTATAACTTTATTTCTCTGTTCTCCTGAAACTTTCACAGAGAAACAAGTCAATAAAACATAAAGACAACCCTCTTCCTCATTATGGGGGTATGCTCTCACAGTTTTTAAAACACGGACTCCTAGCAAATTTGTTCTCTGTTTACCCGGGACAAAATGAGGATAAAATTGTTTTCTGTTGACAGATCTGCAGAAGCTAACTTGCATTTTTCTTAAGGTGAGATTTATGCTTTATTGTATATGCATGCTTTGTAGGTCAACATGTAAAGGAACATTTTTTGTATCTTTTAACACAAGCAATTTCTATCATGCTTACTCTAAATTTAAAAAAATCTAAATATAAAACAACATATTTCATTTGAAAATGCCTGCGAATGCAGTTTGAAATGCGCATCTCATTGAGAAACAGAACTGAAGAGATCTTGTGGTGGGTTTCTGAACACTGGGAAGCTTCAGGACCTGGAACATATTCAGTCTGTTGATCTGGAAGAAAGCTCTCTGGGATACAGTAATATAGTCTTATGAAGAGATGAGTGAACTATTTGTAAGATGGGGTTCTTATATGCTAAAAACACACATACACACATACGTGTACACATAAATCATCTATAAAAAGTGATGTCATTCATACACAGAATGCCCAATATGGATGTAAATGCCCTCAAATTAAAGCTGACAGGCTGCACTTTGACCTCATGTTCATAGCTAAAGCACAGAGCCAAAACAACAAAAACGATGTTACTGTAAAAAAAATACTTACACATTGTACTTGCACATATTTTTCTTTGTCACACTGGTCATTTAAAAATCTTTTCACAGGCCATTGCTGTGTAGTCAACATAAAAGATTATGTCAGATAATTCCCCTCAGACTGCTCTCTTGGCATGTCCTTGTTATTTTTACTTATAAGGATTGTAAAATGACGTTCACCTTAAATTATACTAGCCGACGCTACCATTTTTGGAAATTCCTGCAGTAAGAACAGGAAATTCCCATTTTATTCACATGCAAGGGCACACACACAAACGCACACAAACACACACCCATTACATACATTAGTCTTTTCAAAGGTAATGTATTTAATGGGTGTGTGCTTGTGTGCGTTTGTGTGTGTGCGCTTGCATGTGGAAAAATTGGATATTTCCTGTTCTTACTGCAAGATTTTCCAAACATGGTAGTGTCGGCTAGTATGTTCAGGTTTCATTTATATCAGCAAGTGCTGATATCACTGCAGGAATTACTGATATCACTGCTGTTCTTGCTGCAGAAATTTCCGAACATGGTAGTGTTGGCTAGTATGTTTTGATATTTGAGATCAGTGTGTAGCAATGATTTTTTATTAAAAAGTAAAATGTCTCACTGGGTAACACGAGGGAGAAATGTAAAAAAAATCATAAATAAATTTAAATAATTATTAAATAAAATTTAATAAAAAAATCTTTGCTACACACTGATCTCAAATATGAAAACGAGAAGAACAGAAAATTCCCATTTTTTTGCATGCAAGGGCATGCACACGAACGCACACGCGCACACAGCCATAAAATACATTACCTTTTAAAAGAGTATTGTTAGCGTAAGGTGGAGACATTGTAAGCGGAGTTACAGGAAAATTAAACTTAGGATTAGTTTCCCTTTCCCCCTCTTGTTACCCAGTCAAACTACATTTTAATAAAAAATCTTTGGTACACACTGATCTCAAATATCAAAACACGATGAAACGAAGAGTTTACTTTTTACGTATGAGTAATATTGTACTAAAAAAAATCTGAAACTACTTTTTCATAAATTTTATTTTAACATAGACAACTGCTTCCAGTTCCTTATGGCCTATGTCACATTGTAATTTGCACATTGTAATTAACATAAGAAACTAGCAGAACAATAAAAATGTGTGACAGGGTAGCTGCTGTATCTGTGCATAGAAAAAAAAGAAATATCAAATATGGCTTCACATTGAGGCTTATATAACTAACATTCCAATTTATAAAATCTTATAACTGTATTTCTCAGTTCTCCTGAAACTTACACAGACAAACAAGTCAATAAGACATAAAGACAACCCTCTTCCTCATTATGAGGGTGTGGTCTCACAGTTTATAAAACAAAGACTCCTAGGAAATGTGTTCTCTGTTTACCTGGGACAACAAGGTGAAAACTGCTTTCTATTGACAGATCTGCAGAAGCCAACTCTCTCTCTTTTCTCAAGGTGAGAATTATGCTTAATTGTATACGGATGTCATGTAGGTCAATATGTAAAGGAATCTCATTTTTTGCATTTTTTGTATCTTTTAACACAAGCGTTTAGATAATAATAGAGGTGTGTGTGTGTATGTGTTACCTGGCTGAAAATATATATTTTTAATTGAGGATTTAACACCAGATTTTTAATACAATTATACACGTCTCTTTGTGTATTTAAATCTAGCATGGAGTTTTTACAAACACATTTGGTATGATTTGTTTGGTGTAGTGATTTTGTTTTTTAAAGACAATGTGCTAATGTAAATGCAAATGCAATTAAACCGCCACTGAAAAGTAGGAGGAGCTGGTTCGCTGGAAAGCAGGCTGGCTATGAGCTGGGAACTGATGGTTGTCGCTCTGTTTTACTTTATTTTGTATTTGTTATTTCAATTTGTTGTTTTAGATAGTTGCTTTTGCCCGAAACTCGTGAGGGGGAAGAGTGAAGGGGTGTTTGTTTGATTTCATGTTTGCGTGGATGTGCCCTCTCTCCCTCCATGTGGTAAATTGTGTTTCCCGGAACTTCCGCATCTCTCTCTCAGGGGTGTCATTTTCACAGAATTAAAAAAAAATCAAGTTAGTAATTTATCTATAAATCTGTATCTATAATGTCCTGTTAACAATTGACAAAATTTATCACTTTTATATTGGGGCATGTACTAAAGACTTGAATTCACTCCAGTCATATTTCAGAAACCCAACTGTACCATGTGGGCAGAAGAGGATTCTGGGCCTTCAATGGTCCCATGTCTGCAAAGCTACGCAGAACCCGAAGATGATAAGACATACATCATGTACCACGGAACATCTATGGACGCTGCTAAACAAATTATGGCCACTGGGTTTCGTCAGTCTAAAGATGGCATGTTAGGACCCGGTGTTTATGTCAGCCGTGACCTCCAGAAGGCCAGCAGGTACCCCTTGGATCTCCCTGAGCGTCAACGAGTCGTGCTGAAGCTCAAGGTTAAAGTTGGCAAAGTGAAGAAAATCGACAAACAAAGGCACCCCATGCAGAAGACCTGGCACACAGAACATGGTTATGACACGGCCTGGTGCCCTCCTAACTGTGGGATGGTGCCGAGCGGCCTTGAAGAAGACTGCGTCTGGGACCCTCAACGCATCACAGTTATAAATGCAATCTATGCAAATAAGCTGTCAGTGTGAAAACAAAACACCAAAAAATGAAGTTTTTGAAATATAAATTGTATTTTTTATTTAAAGGACACAAATTTATTATACTCATTTTTAAATCTACGAATGTGCCCTGTTGATTGCACACATGATTACATCTACATAACATACGTTTGTGGGTTGCTTGAGATGTTTACCTTCATGAGACCTAGGGCACACTGCTCTTTTGAACTATTCAAATGTATTATTTTAAAAATGTCATAAGAATTAAAATGAATTTACCAAAGTGCCATGTAATATGATGGGTAGGTTAATGCTCCGTCAAACTACACAAATGTTTCTCTTTAAGATTCCTCTCAAGGCTCAATGTTCTGCCTGTTTTCAACATACTTTCTAATTATAGTATCTTCAAGAGAATGTACTGTATAATAGAATATGCTGAACTATCACAAGTCCGTAAAAATATATTTACTCTAGAATTATTATGTTGTCTGTTTTAGAATCTGAATCAAGCACATGTATCACATGTATATCAAGATTCCCATATCTCGTTTGTATACAATATCTTCTATGTGACTTTGCTGTCAGAAAGGGCTGAGAACTGATTTTCAAGATTCCAACAAAACAATAAAAATATAATACTTAATCACTCCTCTGTCCTTCTACAAAACTAATATACACAAATGGCAAGGGGGAGGTTCCCTTTAATTCCCTCTCAGTGCTCTCTACATGCATTCAAATGTTCCATATTACTTCCATACAGACATTAGAACAACATCACAGAGCCTCTCCATTCAAATTAGAGTTAATCACACCTTTCCCAGTAAAAGTCTGGCAATAGGATTTAATTTTAATAGCATGAAACTGAAAGCTGTAAGGTACCCATGATGTCACACATCAAGGTATTTTTTGCAATGATTGTACAGTATGATGCAACCAGCTCTGCAATGAAAGTTTCTTCCTTGAATCATATACTGCTTCTAATCTAATCATAGAAACCACTGCTGACTTGATCTTCCCTTTTTCATAACCACAAAAATGGGCCACTAACCTGCCACAATATTGAGGTCAGCACCTGCAGCAGACCCCTTTCTGGCCAACAATTTTTACGTATTAAATGTCCATATGTAATATACATTGCATTCACTTTTGGGGAGTTTTGTGTCATGAAGATTGTGCTATAAAATGTATTTATAATCATAGCGGTTCAAAGAAAAAAGGTTTTAAGTTGCGATAGAAGTCTTTGAAGAGCTGGAAAAAGGAGATCTCAATTAGTAGTTTCATATTCATGCTTATACAGTGAAGGTTTGCTCAGAGATGGGGTCCTAGACAAAGTTATGGGCCCACTGGAGGGCATTTAATTTCATCAAAAAAGCGAGTTTAGTGTTTTCCTTAAAAATTCTTCTTATTCCACATCAACATTCTATACACCACTTCTACAGCTTTTCAGCAAGATCTACCAAGTTTGACTAGTAGTTCCTAGTTGCTTGTGCTTTTTGCAAAAAAAGTGCATATATATATATATATATATATATATATATATATATATATATATATATATATATATATACAGAGGTGGGTAGTAACGCGTTATATTTACTCCGTTACATTTACTTAAGTAAATTTTTGAATAAATTGTACTTGTAGGAGTAGTTTTAATGCAACATACTTTTCACTTTTACTCGAGTATATTTGTGAAGAAAAAATGTTACTTTTACTCCGTTATATTCGGCTACATTCCGCTCGTTACTTTTATTTTTTACCCATTTTTTATTCAATGCACGTTCTGTTTGTTTCATTCTCTCAGAGAGACTTCAGCCAAAGAGGCTGACTGGTCTTTGCTTTGGCTCTGTCATAGCCCCACATGACTCCGTTTCACCAATCAAACGTAGCCAGTCACAGCACACAGAAGGATGAGTGGGCTACAACAATGGCTGAAACAACGGCGGGTGATTCGTAGCAGGCAGAACACCCCTGGCCTCACGTTCAAACTACGTTTTGCTTACAGACAGCCAAAAACAGTAGTTACATTATGCGCTGCCTTCTTTGTCTGCCTAGAAATGTGGACATTTCAGCCTACAAGAACTCAACTTCGAACTTGAGAAAATATGTGGCGGTAAGTTAAGGTTAGTTTTGGCTGTGGATAGCTAACTATTTGACTGAGTGGTCATTTATTGTCTTGGACAATCCGTTTGTGAAATATACGGGCATTTGTGATGCCTCGGTATCTTCCAAAATAGCTGTGCGTAATACCACACGCGTTGTTTACGGCGTTGTCGCCCTTTTTAGTACAGTCTGGCTTGATTGACAATTCATTTATTCAGTAGGTGAGAGTATAAGCTTTCTAACGATGTATAACATGTCTAATTTTGCTTTTGGAATAGCGTTTTTTAGGTCAGCGTAACCGAAATTTTTCTTATCGTGGCATTCACTTATGCATTTGGTAGCAGTAAAAGACGCAGCACGGAACGTGGTCAACGATTATTCGTAATTTCTTGGGAAAAACTATTATTATTGAGGACTTCTGGGCATAGCTAAGCCGTATGTTTGCTGATAGACCTAGACCTTTTGATGGAGCAAAACAAGTACTGTATTGTTGATTTACGGTCTCTGTCTCCATCTACTGAACACATAAGATTTCATCTTTGCTATGTAAGTAGGCTATTATTGCTCAAAATACTTCGGTTATATACGTTATTTTTTAAATTGAGTGTGTTTAAATAGGTTACTGGTATTAATGTGGATATTTCACACTAATGTAAGCATTAGTTATTAGTGTAATAGTTTTTGTGAAGCATGCAACAGTCAAGACGTAAGCGCTGGAACATTGCATAGCATACATAACATTGCATAGCATGCATAGCATAATACATACGCTAAACCGGAAGTTCTGCACATATTCCGCGCAAGGTATCATGGGACTTTGGAATATCGTGGAGAAGTGCCTCATAAGGTGCAATAATGGTGCTACAAAGCATTATGTTTCCCACATATAAAGTTTCTGTTTGAATTGAGCAGGCTCCTCTTTGTTGTGATGATGAGTCTGTTTTAATGGATAAATCCCTGTAGCCTCATTGATATTTTTTCTGTCAACTGAGGGTTCACCCCAACAAACTGACGGGGTATACAGACTTAATAGAGTCCAACAGAAAGCGAAAATCCTCCTCTTCTGACGAAACTCCTGTGTATTATTTTATTGTATTATTGTTTTAAGGGATATGATTTAGGCCATATTTGAATTTGCACATGGCTATTTTATATTTGGTTTATTTCTATTGGACAGGCATTTACAATTTTATATTTTGGACATTTAGATTTTCACGTTCATCTTGCTCTTCTTATTTCAACATTAAATCAGATTATGTGAAGTAACTCAGTACTTGAGTAGTCTTTTCACGAGATACTTTCTTACTCTTACTCAAGTAATTATTTGGATGACTACTTTTACTTCTACTTGAGTCATTATTATTTTAAAGTAACAATACTTTTACTTGAGTACAGGTTTTGGCTACTCTACCCACCTCTGTATATATATATATAGATATTTGCGATTTCACATTGGATAATTTCCCATTGATTAACACGTTCAGACTGTGAACAACACACTTGCAGACACAAGCTACAGTCGGTCGCAGCTGCTGCCATAGGTACAGACCTCCTCTCTCTCTTTTGCAAGTCTTTTAATGGATAAATTATCTGTCAATAGGTGGGTGATGTTCACAGCACTAACGTTAGCAACAGCAAAGTGCATTCAACCCGAACTTAATATTAGTTTTCAGTTATAATTCTTGCCAGCTAACACATATATTTCAATCTTGAATATAATGTTGATTACTGTAAGATATTGACACTTAGAACATGTTAGGATTGATTATCCTCCCTTATCTGTACAAGATATGTGGTTTTGAGTCAAGGAAATGTGTCTTTGTGTTGTAGATTATGTGTTCAGAGCATCAGTCAATATGTGCAATATTGGTCTGAGGACATCTTGGAAAAACCCTTACAAAAGTTCACTGCTTTTAGTTATCTACACAATTGTTTTTGCAGTGGTGGAATAGACGTTGGGCATAATTTTTTTCTATCATTATTTTGACGCTAGATCACGTGAATTATGTGAAATAAACTGTAATGTTGTATAAGAACATAAGAAACTAGCAGAACAATAAAAATGTGTGACAAGGTTGCTGCTGTATCTGTGCATTAAAAAAAGAAATATCAAATATGACTTTACATTGAGCCTTAAATAATAACTTTCCAATTTCTTAAATCTTATAACTGCATTTCTCAGTTCTCCTGAAACTTACACAGAGAAACAAGTCAATAAAACATAAAGACAACCCTCTTCCTCATTATGGGGGTATGCTCTCACAGTTTTTAAAACACGGACTCCTAGCAAATTTGTTCTCTGTTTACCTGGGACAAAATGAGGATAAAACTACTTTCTATTGACAGATCTGCAGATGCTAACTTGCATTTTTCTGAAGGTGAGATTTATGCTTTATTGTATATGCATGCTTTGTAGGTCAAAATGTAAAGGAACATTTTGTGTATCTTCTAACACAAGCAATTTCTATCATGCTTACTCTAAATTTAAAGAAGCTACATCTTTTTGTTTTGACAAGAAATATAAAATAACATATTTCATTTGAAAATGCCTGCGAATGTAGTTTGAAATGTGCACCTCATTGAGACAGAACTGAAGGGATCTTGTGGTGGGTTTCTGAACACTGGGAAGCTTCAGGACCTGGAACATATTCAGTCTGTTGATCTGGAAGAAAGCTCTCTGGGATACAGTAATATAGTCTTATGAAGAGATTAGTGAACTATTTGTAAGATGGGGTTCTTATATGCTAAAAAAACACACATATACACATACATGTACACACAAATCATCTATAAAAATGGCTGTCATTCATACACAGTTCACCCAATATGGATGAAAATACCCTCAAATTAAAGCTGACAGTCTGCATTTTGACCTCATGTTCATTGCTGGAGCACAGAGCCAAAACAACAAAAATTCTGTCACTGTCCAAATACTTACACACTGCACTGTACATATTTTTCTGTGTCACACTGGTAATTTAAAAACCTTTTCACAGGTGATTGCTTTGTAGTCAACATAAAACCTTATGTCAGATAATTCCCCTCAGACTGCTCTCTCGGCATGTCCTTGTTTGTTTAACTTATAAGGATTGTAAAATAACATTCACCTTAAATTATACTAGCCGACACTACCATGTTTGGAAATTCCTGGAGTAAGAACAGGAAATTTCCATTTTTTCACATGCAAGCACACACACAAACGCACACATGCACACACCCATAAAATGCATTACCTTTGAAAAGAGGGTGGAGCATAGGGTGGAGACATTGTAAGCGGAGTTACAGGAAAATGAAACTTAAGATTAGTTTCCCTTTCCCCCTCTTGTTACCCAGTCAGTCTAAATATTAATAAAACATATTTGCTACAGACTGATCTCAAATATCAAAACATGATGAAAAGAAGAGTTTACTTTTTAGGTAGGAGTAATATTGTACACAAAAAAAAATCTGAGACTACTTTTTCATAAATTTTGTGAGTGATACAGTACATTGTGAATCAGCATGTGGATTGAAATTTGTTTTAACATAGACAACTGCTTCCAGTTCCTTATGGTAAATGGTAAATGGACTGCATTTATATAGCGCTTTTATCCAAAGCGCTTTACAATTGATGCCTCTCATTCGCCAGAGCAGTTAGAGGTTAGGGGTTAGGTGTCTTGCTCAAGGACACTTCGACATGCCCAGGGCGGGGTTTGAACCGGCAACCCTCCGACTGCCAGACAATCGGTCTTACCTCCTGAGCTATATCGCTATATCTAGCTATATCGCTCCTTATGGCCTATGTCACATTGTAATTTGCACATTGTAATTAACATAAGAAACTAGCAGAACAATAAAAATGTGTGACAGGGTAGCTGCTGTATCTGTGCATAGAAAAAAAAGAAATATCAAATATGGCTTCACATTGAGGCTTATATAACTAACATTCCAATTTATTGAATCTTATAACTGTATTTCTCAGTTCTCCTGAAACTTACACAGACAAACAAGTCAATAAGACATAAAGACAACCCTCTTCCTCATTATGAGGGTGTGGTCTCACAGTTTATAAAACAAAGACTCCTAGGAAATGTGTTCTCTGTTTACCTGGGACAACAAGGTGAAAACTGCTTTCTATTGACAGATCTGCAGAAGCCAACTCTCTCTCTTTTCTCAAGGTGAGAATTATGCTTAATTGTATATGGATGTTATGTAGGTAAATATGTAAAGGAATCTCATTTTTTGCATTTTTTGTATCTTTTAACACAAAGGTTTAGATAATAATAGAGGTGTGTGTGTATGTGTTACCTGGCTGAAAATATATATTTTAATTGAGGATTTAACACCAGATTTTTAAAACAATTAAACACGTCTCTTTGTGTATTTAAATCTAGCATGGAGCTGTTACAAACACATTTGGTATGGTTTCTTTGGTGTAGTGATTTTGTTTTTTAAAGACAATGTGCTAATGTAAATGCAAATGCAAATTAAACCGCCACTGAAAAGTAGGAGGAGCTGGTTCGCTGGAAAGCAGGCTGGCTATGAGCAGGGAACTGATAGGTGTCTCTCTGTTTTACTTTATTTTGTATTTGTTATTTCAATTTGTTGTTTTAGATAGTTGCTTTTGCCCGAAACTCGTGAGGGGGAAGGGTGAAGGGGTGTTTGTTTGATTTCATGTTTGCGTGGATGTGCCCTCTCTCCCTCCATGTGGTAAATTGTGTTTCCCGGAACTTCCGCATCTCTCTCTCAGGGGTGTCATTTTCACAGAATTTAAAAAAAAATCAAGTTAGTAATTTATCTATAAATCTGTATCTATAATGTCCTGTTAACAATTGACAAAATTTATCACTTTTATATTGGGGCATGTACTAAAGACTTGAATTCACTCCAGTCATATTTCAGAAACCCAACTGTACCATGTGGGCAGAAGAGGATTCTGGGCCTTCAATGGTCCCATGTCTGCAAAGCTACGCAGAACCCGAAGATGATAAGACATACATCATGTACCACGGAACATCTATAGACGCTGCTAAACAAATTATGACCACTGGGTTTCGTCAGTCTAAAGATGGCATGTTAGGACCCGGTGTTTATGTCAGCCGTGACCTCCAGAAGGCCAGCAGGTACCCCTTGGATCTCCCTGAGCGTGAACGAATCGTGCTGAAGCTCAGTGTTAAAGTTGGCAAAGTGAAGAAAATCGACCGTCAAAGGCACTCCATGCAGAAGACCTGGCACACAGAACATGGTTATGACACGGCCTGGTGCCCTCCTAACTGTGGGATGGTGCCGAGCGGCCTTGAAGAAGACTGTGTCTGGGACCCTCAACGCATCACAGTTATAAATGCAATCTATGCAAATAAGCTGTTAGTGTGAAAACAAAAGACCAAAAAATGAAGTTTTTGAAATATAAATTGTATTTTTTGTTTAAAGGACACAAATTTATTATACTCATTTTTAAATCTACGAATGTACCCTGTTGATTGCACACATGGTTACATTTACATAACATATGTTTGTGGGTTGCTTGAGATGTTTACCTTCATGAGACCTAGGGCACACTGCTCTTTTGAACTATTCAAATGTATTATTTTAAAAATGTCATAAGAATTAAAATGAATTTACCAAAGTGCCATGTAATACGTTGGGTAGGTTAATGCTCCGTCAACCTACACAAATGTTTCTCTTTAAGATTCCTCTCAAGGCTCAATGTTCTGCCTGTTTTCAACATACTTTCTAATTATAGTATCTTCAAGAGAATGTACTGTATAATAGAATATGCTGAACTATCACAAGTCCGTAAAAATATATTTACTCTAGAATTATTATGTTGTCTGTTTTAGAATCTGAATCAAGCACATGTATCACATGTATATCAAGATTCCCATATCTCGTTTGTATACAATATCTTCTATGTGACTTTGCTGTCAGAAAGGGCTGAGAACTGATTTTCAAGATTCCAACAAAACAATAAAAATATAATACTTAATCACTCCTCTGTCCTTCTACAAAACTAATATACACAAATGGCAAGGGGGAGGTTCCCTTTAATTCCCTCTCAGTGCTCTCTACATGCATTCAAATGTTCCATATTACTTCCATACAGACATTAGAACAACATCACAGAGCCTCTCCATTCAAATGAGAGTTAATCACACCTTTGCCAGTAAAAGTCTGGCAATAGGATTTAATTTTAATAGCATGAAACTGAAAGTTGTAAGGTACCCATGATGTCACACATCAAGGTATTTTTTGCAATGATTGTACAGTATGATGCAACCAGCTCTGCAATGAAAGTTTCTTCCTTGAATCATATACTGCTTCTAATCTAATCATAGAAACCACTGCTGACTTGCTCTTCCCTTTTTCATAACCACAAAAATGGGCCACTAACCAGCCACAACATTGAGGTCAGCACCTGCAGCAGACCCCTTTCTGGCCAACAATTTTTACGTATTAAATGTCCATATGTAATATACATTGCATTCGCTTTTGGGGGGTTTTGTGTCATGAAGATTGTGCTATAAAATGTATTTATAATCATAGCGGTTCAAAGAAAAAAGGTTTTAAGTTGCGATAGAAGTCTTTGAAGAGCTGGAAAAAGGAGATCTCAATTAGTAGTTTCATATTCATGCTTATACAGTGAAGGTTTGCTCAGAGATGGGGTCCTAGACAAAGTTATGGGCCCACTGGAGGGCATTTAATTTCATCAAAAAAGCGAGTTTAGTGTTTTCCTTAAAAATTCTTCTTATTCCACATCAACATTCTATATACCACTTCTACAGCTTTTCAGCAAGATCTACCAAGTTTGACTAGTAGTTCCTAGTTGCTTGTGCTTTTTGCAAAAAAAGTGCATATATATATATATATATATATATATATATATATATATATATATATATATATATATATAGATATTTGCGATTTCACATTGGATAATTTCCCATTGATTAACACGTTCAGACTGTGAACAACACACTTGCAGACACAAGCTACAGTCGGTCGCAGCTGCTGCCATAGGTACAGACCTCCTCTCTCTCTTTTGCAAGTCTTTTAATGGATAAATTATCTGTCAATAGGTGGGTGATGTTCACAGCACTAACGTTAGCAACAGCAAAGTGCATTCAACCCGAACTTAATATTAGTTTTTAGTTATAATTCTTGCCAGCTAACACATATATTTCAATATTGAATATAATGTTAATTACTGTAAGATATTGACACTTAGAACATGTTAGGATTGATTCTTCTCCCTTATCTGTAAAAGATATGTGGTTTTGAGTCAAGAAAATGTGTCTTTGTGTTGTAGATTATGTGTTAAAAGCATCAGTCAATATGTGCAATATTGGTTGGGGACATCTTACAAAATTACAAAATTTCACTGCTTTTAGTTATCTACACAATTGTTTTTTGCAGTGGGTGGAATAGACGTTGAGCGTAATTTTCTTCTATCATTATTTTGACACTAGTTCTTGTGAATTATGTGAAATAAACTGTAATGTTGTATAAGAACATAAGAAACTAGCAGAACAATAAAAATGTGTGACAAGGTTGCTGCTGTATCTGTGCATTAAAAAAAAAGAAATATCAAATATGACTTTACATTGAGGCTTAAGTAACTAACTTTCCAATTTCTTAAATCTTATAACTGTATTTCTCAGTTCTCCTGAAACTTACACAGAGAAACAAGTCAATAAGACATAAAGACAACCCTCTACCTCAGTATGGGGGTATGCTCTCACAGTTTTTAAAACACGGACTCCTAGCAAATTTGTTCTCTGTTTACCTGGGACAAAATGAGGATAAAACTACTTTCTAGTGACAGATCTGCAGAAGCTAACTTGTATTTTTCTCAAGGTGAGATGTATGCTTTATTGTATATGCATGCTTTATAGGTCAAAATGTAAAAGAACATTTTTTTTTTTGCATTTTTTGTATCTTTTAACACAAGCAATGTCTATCATCCTTACTCTAAATTTAAAGAAGCTACACGTTTCTGTTTTGACAAGAAATATAAAACAACATATTTCATCTGAAAATGCCTCCAAATGTAGTTTGAAAGGTGCACCTCATTGAGACACAGAACTGAGGAGATCTTGTGGTGGGTTTCTGAACACTGGGAAGCTTCAGGACCTGGAACATATTCAGTCTGTTGATCTGGAAGAAAGCCCATGAAGAGATGGAAGAGATGAGTGAACTATTTGTAAGATGTGGTTCTTATATGCTAAAAGACACACATACATATACATGTACACATAAATAATCTATAAAAAGGGCTGTCATTCATACAAAGTTCACCCAATATGGATGTAAATACCCTCAGATTAATGCTGACAGTCTGCATGTTGACCTCATGTTCATTGCTGGAGCACAGAGCCAAAACAACAGAAACTGTGTGTCACTGTCCGAATACTTACACACTGCACTGTACATATTTTTCTGTGTCACACTGGTTATTTAAAAATCTTTTCACACGTCATTGTTTTGTAGTCAACATAAAAGATTATGTCAGATAATTCCCCTCAGACTGCTCTCTGGCATGCATGCGCACACACATAAACACACACGTGCACACACCAATAAAATACAATACCTTTGAATAGAGTATTGTTAGGATAGGGTGGAGACATTGTCAGCAGAGTTACAGGAAAATTAAACTTAAGATTAGTTTCCATTTCCCCCTCTTGTTAGCCAGTGAGACTACATTATAATAAAAAATATTTGCTACACACTGATCTCAAATATCAAAACATGATGAAAAGAAGAGTTTACTTTTTAGGTAGGAGTAATATTGTACACAAAAAAAAAATCTGAGACTACTTTTTCATAAATGTTGTGAGTGATACAGTACATTGTGAATCAGCATGTGGATTAAAATGTGTTTTAACATAGACAACTGCTTCCAGTTCCTTATGGCCTATGTCACATTGTAATTTACACATTGTAATCAACATAAGAAACTAGCAGAACAATAAAAATGTGTGACAGGGTAGCTGCTGTATCTGTGCATAGAAAAAAAAAGAAATATCAAATATGGCTTCACATTGAGGCTTATATAACTAACATTCCAATTTCTTAAATCTTATAACTGTATTTCTCAGTTCTCCTGAATCTTACACAGGCAAACAAGTCAATAAGACATAAAGACAACCCTCTTCCTCATTATGAGGGTGTGGTCTCACAGTTTATAAAACACAGACTCCTATGAAATGTGTTCTCTGTTTACCTGGGACAACATAAGGTGAAAACTGCTTTCTATTGACAGATCTGCAGAAGCCAACTCTCTCTCTTTTCTCAAGGTGAGAATTATGCTTAATTGTATATGGATGTTATGTAGGTCAATATGTAAAGGAATCTCATTTTTTAAAATCTTTAACACAAGGGTTTAGATAATAATAGAGGTTGCGTGTGTATGTGTTACCTGGCTGAAAATATATATTTTAATTGAGGATTTAACACCAGATTTTTTAAACAATTATACACGTCTCTTTGTGTATTGAAATCTAGCATTGAGCCGTTACAAACACATTTGGTATGATTTGTTTGGTGACTGTGTTTTAATTTGGCAAATTAAAACACAGTTACCCTGCAACAACTCTATTTAAGTAGTGGAGTATTGCAGGAATCAGCCTGTGGCATTATGTTTGCCTGAGTAGCGGATTGGTCTCGGTCTCGGCTGGTGGAGAGAGCACACGCACTTGGGTTGCGTTAACTAATCAGCCCAGTTGCTTGAAGGTGTGTTTCTCTCCACCGTTTGGGGCCGAGACCGGGAGCTCACACCGAGAGCGCGTTTATGATTTTGATTTTATTTTGGTTCCACTTTCGTTTATCTGAGCCAAAGAAAAAGAACCGCCACTGAAAAGTAGGAGGAGCTGGTCTGCTGGAAAGCAGGCTGGCTATGAGCTGGGAACTGATGGTTCTGTCAGGACCACTGTCATCAAGTAGAACTTTATTGACAATAAAGGCAATACAGTTATGTTTGGCGGTATGGCTCTGTTCTGGAGCTCTCCCGCCAACCACGCAGCCCGCGTGGATAAGGCCGGGAGGCCAGCAGCCAAACCCCCCTAGAGGGGTACACACAAAACAGATCCAGCAGCAAAGCAAGTTCTTAACACATAGGGATGGAGCAATGCAATTTCTTAGCACAGGGATGGAGAAATACAATTTCTTGATGCATGGGGATGGAGCATACAAATTCTTAACACATAGGAAGGAGAAATGCAAATTCTTGACGCATAAGGATGGAGCTGGGGTGGTGGAGGGGATTTACGAAGCAACGTGCAGCGCTTGCATGCAGGAGGAGCAGCCGAATGAGTAGAAGGAGGCTGTTTAAATAGACCGCCCTGTTAGTGAATGTACTGTGATAGGCGAACATCACTCAGCTGAGCCATCAGCTGATTCGGCCGGAGCGCTTGACTCTCGTGGCCTGCCAGAACTATGCGATGCTCCATTTGTCGCTCTGTTTATTTTATTTTGTAATTGTTATTTCAATTTGTTGTTTTAGATGATTGCTTTTGCCCGAAACTCGTGAGGGGGAAGGGTGAAGGGGTGTTTGTTTGATTTTGTGTTTGTGTGGGTGTGCCCTCTCTCTCTCCATGCGATAAATTGTGTTTCCCGGAACTTCCGCATCTCCCTCCCAGGGATGTCACCGTCATTTTCACAGAATTTTTAAAAAATCAACTTAGTAATTTAGAATATATCTATAATGTCCTGTTAAAAATTGACAATGTATATCACTTTTATATTGAGGCATGTACTAAAGACTTGAACTCACTCCAGTCATATTTCAGAAACCCAACCGTACCATGTGGGCAGAAGAGGATTTTGAGCCTTCAACGGACCCTTGTCTGCGAAGTTTCTCAGAACCTAAAAATGGTCAGACATACATCATGTACCATGGAACATCTAAGGAGGCTGCTAAACAAATTATGGCCAATGGGTTTCGTCAGTCCAATGTTGGCATGTTTGGACGGGGTGTTTATGTCAGCCGTGACCTCCAGAAGGCCAGCAGGTACCCCTTGGATCTCCCTGAGCATGAACGAGTCGTGCTGAAGCTCAAGGTTAGAGTTGGCAAAGTAAAGAAAATCGACTATCAAGGGCACCCCATGCAGAAGACCTGGCACACAGAACATGGTTATGACACGGCCTGGTGCCCTCCTAACTGTGGGATGGTGAAGAGCGGCCTTGAAGAAGGGGTGGGGGGGGGGGGGGGGTGGGGGGGGGGACTGCGTCTGGGACCCTAAACGTATCACAGTTATAAAAGCAATCTATCCAAAACGAATTTGGGCTGGGTCAAGTGGATATGCTGAGTCAAGTGACACAAGTAGTGCTGAGTCAAGTTGGTGTGCCATTATGTGAAAACACACCACCAAAAAATACAGTTTTTGAAACGTGTGTCCTTTAAATAAAAAAATACAGTTTACATTTGTTCGCATTTATTTTGCTTTTTTTTTTTTTTTCCGAATGTACCCAGTTGATTGCATACATTTACATAACATACGTTTGTGGGTTGCTGGAGATGTTTACCTCTTTTAAACTATTCTGATTTATTATTTTTTAAATGTCATCAAAAATCAAATTAATTTACAGAATTGATATGTAATATGTTGGTTGGAAAACCCAGGGGTTTTATTTTACAACACAATGAAAAAGCACCGAAATCATTTAGGGAAGAAACAATGATATCTGGAACAAATGACCTTCTCTTTTCTCTCACAAAACCATAAAATGATCTTTATTTAATGATCTGTGTCACACTGGTCATTTAAAAATCTTTTCACAGGTCATTGCTTTGTAGTCAACATAAATGATTATATCAGACAATTCCCCTCAGACTGCTCTCTTGGCATGTCCTTGTTATTTTTACTTATAAGGATTGTAAAATGACGTTCACCTTAAATTATACTAGCCGACGCTACCATGTTTGAAAATTCTTGCAGTAAGAACAGAAAATTCCAATTTTTTTGCATGCATGCACACACACGCACACACCCATGGAATACAATGCCTTTGGGAAGAGTATTTTTAGCATTGGGTCGAGACGTCGTAAGTGTAGTTACAGGAATATGAAATTTAAGATTAATTTCCCTTTCTATCTCTTGTTACCCAGTCAGACTACGTTTTAATAAAAAATCTTTGCTACACACTGATCTCAAATATCAAAACATGATGAAAAGAAGGGTGTACTTTTTAGGTAAGAGTAATATTATAGTAAAAAAAAATCTGAGACTACTTTTTCATAAATTTTATAAGTGATATTGTACATTGTGAATAAGCATACATATTAAATTTTATTTTGATTGATTGCTTGAAATTCTTTATTGAGCATTAAAATACAAGTGGCCCCTCTAGCCAGAGATGCCCCAGATACAGAAATCATCAAAAGGATAAAAGCACAATAAAGCCCAAAGGCTTATTTCCATTGTGGTCCTTTTAATTTCCATTGTGTTAATTTTAACATTAACAACTGCTTCCAGTTCCTTATGGCCTATGTCACATTATAATTTGCACATTGTGATCAACATAAGAAACTAGCAGTACAATAAAAATGTGTGACAGTGTTACTGCTGTATCTGTGCATAGAAAAAAAATTTAATGTCAAATATGACTTTACATTGAAGCTTAAATAATTAACTTTACAATTTCTTAAATCTTATAACTGTATTTCTCAGTTCTCCTGAAACTTACACAAACAAACAAGTCAATAAAACATAAATACAACCCTCTTCCTCGTTACGGGGGTGTGGTCTCACAGTATATAAAACACCAACTCCTAGGAAACTTGTTCTCTGTTTAACTGACAAAATAAAGTGAAAGCTGCTTTCTATTGACTGATCTGCAGAAGCCAACTCTCTCTTTTTTCTCAAGGTGAAAATTATGCTTAATTGTATATGAATGTTTTGTAGGTCAAAATGTAAAGGAACCTCTTTTTTGCATGTTTCGTATCTTTTAACACAAGGGTTAAGATAATAATAGAGGTGTGTGTGTGTGTGTGTGTGTTACCTGGCTGAAAAAATGTATTTTAATTGAGGATTTAACACCAGATTTTTAAAACAATTATACATGTCTCTTTGTGTATTGAAATCTAGTATTGAGCTGTCACAAACACATTTGGTATGGTTTGTTTGGTGTAGTGATTTTGTTTTTTAAAGACAATGTGCTAATGTAAATGCAAATGCAAGTTAAAACACAGGTAACCTGTAACAATTCTATTTAAGTAGCGGAGTATTGCAGGAATCAGTTTGTGGCTTATTACTTATGTTTGCCTGAGTAGCGGATTGGTCTCGGTCTCGGCTGGTGGAGAGAGCACACGCACTCGGGTTGCGTTAACTAATCAGCTCAGGTGATTGAAGGTGTGTTTCTCTCCACGGTTCGGGGCTGAGACCGGGAGCTCACACCGAGAGCACGTTTCTGACTTTAATTTTATTGTGGTTTCACTTTCGTTTATCTGAGCCAAAGAAAGTGAACCGCCACTGAAAAGTAGGAGGAGCTGGTCTGCTGGAAAGCAGGCTGGCTATGAGCAGGGAACTGATAGGTGTCTCTCTGTTTTACTTTATTTTGTAATTGTTATTTCAATTTGTTGTTTTAGATATTTGCTTTTGCCCAAAACTCGTGAGGGGGAAGGGTGAAGGGGTGTTTGTTTGATTTTGTGTTTGTGTGGGTGTGCTCTCTCTCTCTCCATGTGGTAAATTGTGTTTCCCGGAACTTCCGCATCTCCCTCCCAGGGGTGTCCCCGTCATTTTCACAGAATTAAAAAAAAATCAAGTTAGTAATTTAGAATATATCTATAATGTCCTGTTAAAAATTGACAATGTATATCACTTTTATATTGAGGCATGTACTAAAGACTTGAACTCACTCCAGTCATTTCAGAAACACAACCATACCATGTGGGCAGAAGAGACTTCAACGGACCCTTGTCTGCGAAGTTTCTCAGAACCTAAAAATGGTCAGACATACATCATGTACCATGGAACATCTAAGAAGGCTACTAAACAAATTATGGCCAATGGGTTTCGTCAGTCCAATGATGGCATGTTTGGACGGGGTGTTTATGTCAGCCGTGACCTAGAGAAGGCCAGCAGGTACCCCTTGGATCTCCCTGAGCGTGAACGAGTCGTGCTGAAGCTCAAGGTTAGAGTTGGCAAAGTGAAGAAAATCGACCGTCAAGGGCACCCCATGCAGAAGACCTGGCACACAAAACATGGTTATGACACGGCCTGGTGCCCTCCTAACTGTGGGATGGTGAAGAGCGGCCTTGAAGAAGACTGCGTCTGGGACCCTCAACGTATCACAGTTATAGATAAAATCTATCCAAAACCATTTTCAAATTGGTGTGCTATTATATGAAAACTAACCACCAAAAAATACAGTTTTTGAAATGTAAATTGTATTTTTTTATTTAAAAAACACACGTTTGTTCGCATTTATTTTACTATTTTTTAAATTTCCGAATGTACCCAGTTGATTGCATACATTTACATAACATACGTTTGTGGGTTGCTGGAGATGTTTACCTCTTTTGAACTATTCACATTTATTATTTTTAAAATGTCATCAAAAATCAAATTAATTTACAGAATTGATATGTAATATGTTGGTTGGAAAACCCAGGGTTTTTATTTGACAACACAATGGAAAAGCATCGAAATCATTTAGGGAAGAAGAGACAACGGAATCTCGAACAAATGACCTTCTCTTTTCTCTCACAAAACCATAAAATGATCTTTATTTAGCATGATGTTTGTGTTGCATTGACTAGCCAACACACTGATTTTTCCTGTTATGATTTTGTATCATAATGGCCTTTATTACTGGTAATGCTCCGTCAAGCTACACTAATGTTCCTCTCAAGGCTCAATGTTATGTCTGTTTTCAACATACTTTCAAATAGTATCTTCAATAGAATGTACTGTATAATAGGCTATGCTAAACTATCACAAGTCTGTAAAAATACATTTATTCTAGAATTATTTTTTGTCGGTTTTAGAATCTGAATCAAGCACATGTATCACATGTATATCAAGATTCCCATATATCTCAGTTGTATACAATATCCTCTGTGACTTTGCTGTCAGTAAGGGCTGAGAACTGATTTTCAAGATTTCAACAAAACAATAAAAATATAATACTTAATCACTCCTCTGTCCTTCTACAAAACTAATATACACAAATGGCAAGGGGGAGGTTCCCTTTAATTCCCTCTCAGTGCTCTCTACATGCATTCAAATGTTCCATATTACTTCCATACAGACATTAGAACAACATCACAGAGCCTCTCCATTCAAATGAGAGTTAATCACACCTTTGCCAGTAAAAGTCTGGCAATAGGATTTAATTTTAATAACATGAAACTGAAAGTTGTAAGGTACCCATGATGTCACACATCAAGGTATTTTTTGCAATGATTGTACAGTATGATGCAACCAGCTCTGCAATGGAAGTTTCTTCCTTGAATCATATAGTGCTTCTAATCTAATCATAGAAACCACTGCTGACTTGCTCTTCCCTTTTTCATAACCACAAAAATGGGCCACTAACCTGCCACAATATTGAGGTCAGCACCTGCAGCAGACCCCTTTCTGGCCAACAATTTTTACGTTTTAAATGTCCATATGTAATATACATTGCATTCGCTTTTGGGGTGTTGTGTCATGAAGATTGTGCTATAAAATGTATTTATAATTATAGCGGTTCAAAGAAAAAAGGTTTTAAGTTGCGATAGAAGTCTTTGAAGAGCTGGAAAAAGGAGATCTCAATTAGAGCCTTCATATTCATGTTTAAACAGTGAAGGTCTGCTCAAAAATGGGGTCCTAGACAAAGTTATGGCCCCACTGGAGGGCATTTAATTTCACCAAAAAAGCGAGTTTAGTGTTCTCCTTAATATTTCTTCTTATTCCACATCAACAATCTGTAAACCACTTCTACAGCTTTTAAGCAAGATCTACCAAGTTTGACTAGTAGTTCCTAGTTGCTTGTGCTTTTTGCAAAAATAGTGCAAATATATATATATATATATATATATATATATATATATATATATACATTTAGATATTTGCGATTTCACATTGGATAATTTCCCATTGATTAACACGTTCAGACTGTGAACAACACACTTGCAGACACAAGCTACAGTCGGTCGCAGCTGCTGCCATAGGTACAGACCTCCTCTCTCTCTTTTGCAAGTCTTTTAATGGATAAATTATCTGTCAATAGGTGGGTGATGTTCACAGCACTAACGTTAGCAACAGCAAAGTGCATTCAACCCGAACTTAATATTCGTTTTCAGTTATAATTCTTGCCAGCTAACACATATATTTCAATCTTGAATATAATGTTAATTACTGTAAGATATTGACACTTAGAACATGTTAGGATTGATTATCCTCCCTTATCTGTACAAGATATGTGGTTTTGAGTCAAGGAAATGTGTCTTTGTGTTGTAGATTATGTGTTAAAAGCATCAGTCAATATGTGCAATATTGGTCTGGGGACATCTTGGAAAAGCCCTTACAAAAGTTCACTGCTTTTAGTTATCTACACAATTGTTTTTGCAGTGGTGGAATAGACGTTGGGCATAATTTTTTTCTATCATTATTTTGACGCTAGATCATGTGAAATATGCAAAATAAACTGTAATGTTGTATAAGAACATAAGAAACTAGCAGAACAATAAAAATGTGTGACAAGGTTGCTGCTGTATCTGTGCATTAAAAAAAAGAAATATCAAATATGACTTTACATTGAGCCTTAAATAAGTAACTTTCCAATTTCTTAAATCTTATAACTGCATTTCTCACTTCTCCTGAAACTTGCACAGAGAAACAAGTCAATAAAACGTAAAGACAACCCTCTTCCTCATTATGGGGGTATGCTCTCACAGTTTTTAAAACACGGACTCATAGCAAATTTGTTCTCTGTTTACCTGGGACAAAATGAGGATAAAACTATTTTCTATTGACAGATCTGCAGATGCTAACTTGCATTTTTCTCAAGGTGAGATTTATGCTTTATTGTATAGGCATGCTTTGTAGGTCAAAATGTAAAGGAACATTTTTTTGCATTTTGTGTATCTTTTAACACAAGCAATTTCTATCATGCTTACTCTAAATTTAAAGAAGCTACATCTTTTTGTTTTGACAAGAAATATTAAATGACATATTTCATTTGAAAATGCCTGCGAATGTAGTTTGAAATGTGCACCTCATTGAGACAGAACTGAAGGGATCTTGTGGTGGGTTTCTGAACACTGGGAAGCTTCAGGACCTGGAACATATTCAGTCTGTTGATCTGGAAGAAAGCTCTCTGGGATACAGTAATATAGTCTTATGAAGAGATTAGTGAACTATTTGTAAGATGGGGTTCTTATATGCTAAAAAACACACATATACACATACATGTACACACAAATCATCTATAAAAATGGCTGTCATTCATACACAGTTCACCCAATATGGATGAAAATACCCTCAAATTAAAGCTGACAGTCTGCATTTTGACCTCATGTTCATTGCTGGAGCACAGAGCCAAAACAACAAAAATTCTGTCACTGTCCAAATACTTACACACTGCACTGTACATATTTTTCTGTGTCACACTGGTAATTTAAAAACCTTTTCACAGGTGATTGCTTTGTAGTCAACATAAAACCTTATGTCAGATAATTCCCTTCAGACTGCTCTCTCGGCATGTCCTTGTTTGTTTAACTTATAAGGATTGTAAAATAACATTCACCTTAAATTATACTAGCCGACACTACCATGTTTGGAAATTCCTGGAGTAAGAACAGGAAATTTCCATTTTTTCACATGCAAGCACACACACACAAACGCACACATGCACACACCCATAAAATGCATTACCTTTGAAAAGAGGGTGGAGCATAGGGTGGAGACATTGTAAGCGGGAGTTACAGGAAAATGAAACTTAAGATTAGTTTCCATTTCCCCCTCTTGTTACCCAGTGAGACTACATTTTAATAAAAAAATATTTGCTACACACTGATCTCAAATATCAAAAAATGATGAAAAGAAGAGTTTACTTTTTAGGTAGGAGTAATATTGCACACACAAAAAAAATCTGAGACTACTTTTTCATAAATTTTGTAAGTGATACAGTACATTGTGAATCAGCATGCAGATTAAAGTTTGTTTTAACATAGACAACTGCTTCCAGTTCCTTATGGCCTATGTCACATTGTAATTTGCACATTGTAATCAACATAAGAAACTAGCAGAACAATAAAAATGTGTGACAGGGTAGCTGCTGTATCTGTGCATAGAAAAAAAAAGAAATATCAAATATGGCTTCACATTGAGGCTTATATAACTAACTTCCAATTTCTTAAATCTTATAACTGCATTTCTCAGTTCTCCTGAAACTTACACAGACAAACAAGTCAATAAGACATAAAGACAACCCTCTTCCTCATTATGAGGGTGTGGTCTCACCGTTTATAAAACACAGACTCCTATGAAATGTGTTCTCTGTTCACCTGGGACAACATAAGGTGAAAACTGCTTTCTATTGACAGATCTGCAGAAGCCAACTCTCTCTCTTTTCTCAAGGTGAGAATTATGCTTAATTGTATATGGATGTTATGTAGGTAAATATGTAAAGGAATCTCATTTTTTGCATTTTTGTATCTTTTAACACAAAGGTTTAGATAATAATAGAGGTGTGTGTGTATGTGTTACCTGGCTGAAAATATATATTTTAATTGAGGATTTAACACCAGATTTTTAAAACAATTATACATGTCTCTTTGTGTATTTAAATCTAGCATGGAGCTGTTACAAACACATTTGGTATGGTTTGTTTGGTGTAGTGATTTTGTTTTTTAAAGACAATGTGCTAATGTAAATGCAAATGCAAATTAAACCGCCACTGAAAAGTAGGAGGAGCTGGTTCGCTGGAAAGCAGGCTGGCTATGAGCTGGGAACTGATGGTTGTCGCTCTGTTTTACTTTATTTTGTATTTGTTATTTCAATTTGTTGTTTTAGATAGTTGCTTTTGCCCGAAAACTCGTGAGGGGGAAGGGTGAAGGGGTGTTTGTTTGATTTCATGTTTGCGTGGATGTGCCCTCTCTCCCTCCATGTGGTAAATTGTGTTTCCCGGAACTTCCGCATCTCTCTCTCAGGGGTGTCATTTTCACAGAATTAAAAAAAAATCAAGTTAGTAATTTATCTATAAATCTGTATCTATAATGTCCTGTTAACAATTGACAAAATTTATCACTTTTATATTGGGGCATGTACTAAAGACTTGAATTCACTCCAGTCATATTTCAGAAACCCAACTGTACCATGTGGGCAGAAGAGGATTCTGGGCCTTCAATGGTCCCATGTCTGCAAAGCTACGCAGAACCCGAAGATGATAAGACATACATCATGTACCACGGAACATCTATGGACGCTGCTAAACAAATTATGACCACTGGGTTTCGTCAGTCTAAAGATGGCATGTTAGGACCCGGTGTTTATGTCAGCCGTGACCTCCAGAAGGCCAGCAGGTACCCCTTGGATCTCCCTGAGCGTCAACGAATCGTGCTGAAGCTCAGTGTTAAAGTTGGCAAAGTGAAGAAAATCGACCGTCAAAGGCACTCCATGCAGAAGACCTGGCACACAGAACATGGTTATGACACGGCCTGGTGCCCTCCTAACTGTGGGATGGTGCCAAGCGGCCTTGAAGAAGACTGTGTCTGGGACCCTCAACGCATCACAGTTATAAATGCAATCTATGCAAATCAGCTGTTAGTGTGAAAACAAAAGACCAAAAAAAAAAAGTTTTTGAAATATAAATTGTATTTTTTGTTTAAAGGACACAAATTTATTATACTCATTTTTAAATCTACGAATGTACCCCGTTGATTGCACACATGGTTACATTTACATAACATACGTTTGTGGGTTGCTTGAGATGTTTACCTTCATGAGACCTAGGGCACACTGCTCTTTTGAACTATTCAAATGTATTATTTTAAAAATGTCATAAGAATTAAAATGAATTTACCAAAGTGCCATGTAATACGTTGGGTAGGTTAATGCTCCGTCAACGTACACAAATGTTTCTCTTTAAGATTCCTCTCAAGGCTCAATGTTCTGCCTGTTTTCGACATACTTTCAAATTATAGTATCTTCAAGAGAATGTACTGTATAATAGAATATGCTGAACTATCACAAGTCCGTAAAAATATATTTACTCTAGAATTATTACGTTGTCTGTTTTAGAATCTGAATCAAGCACATGTATCACATGTATATCAAGATTCCCATATCTCGTTTGTATACAATATCTTCTATGTGACTTTGCTGTCAGAAAGGGCTGAGAACTGATTTTCAAGATTCCAACAAAACAATAAAAATATAATACTTAATCACTCCTCTGTCCTTCTACAAAACTAATATACACAAATGGCAAGGGGGAGGTTCCCTTTAATTCCCTCTCAGTGCTCTCTACATGCATTCAAATGTTCCATATTACTTCCATACAGACATTAGAACAACATCACAGAGCCTCTCCATTCAAATGAGAGTTAATCACACCTTTGCCAGTAAAAGTCTGGCAATAGGATTTAATTTTAATAGCATGAAACTGAAAGTTGTAAGGTACCCATGATGTCACACATCAAGGTATTTTTTGCAATGATTGTACAGTATGATGCAACCAGCTCTGCAATGAAAGTTTCTTCCTTGAATCATATAGTGCTTCTAATCTAATCATAGAAACCACTGCTGACTTGCTCTTCCCTTTTTCATAACCACAAAAATGGGCCACTAACCAGCCACAACATTGAGGTCAGCACCTGCAGCAGACCCCTTTCTGGCCAACAATTTTTACGTATTAAATGTCCATATGTAATATACATTGCATTCGCTTTTGGGGGGTTTTGTGTCATGAAGATTGTGCTATAAAATGTATTTATAATCATAGCGGTTCAAAGAAAAAAGGTTTTAAGTTGCGATAGAAGTCTTTGAAGAGCTGGAAAAAGGAGATCTCAATTAGTAGTTTCATATTCATGCTTATACAGTGAAGGTTGCTCAGAGATGGGGTCCTAGACAAAGTTATGGGCCCACTGGAGGGCATTTAATTTCATCAAAAAAGCGAGTTTAGTGTTTTCCTTAAAAATTCTTCTTATTCCACATCAACATTCTATACACCACTTCTACAGCTTTTCAGCAAGATCTACCAAGTTTGACTAGTAGTTCCTAGTTGCTTGTGCTTTTTGCAAAAAAAGTGCATATATATATATATATATATATATATATATATATATATATATATATATATATATACATTTAGATATTTGCGATTTCACATTGGATAATTTCCCATTGATTAACACGTTCAGACTGTGAACAACACACTTGCAGACACAAGCTACAGTCGGTCGCAGCTGCTGCCATAGGTACAGACCTCCTCTCTCTTTTGCAAGTCTTTTAATGGATAAATTATCTGTCAATAGGTGGGTGATGTTCACAGCACTAACGTTAGCAACAGCAAAGTGCATTCAACCCGAACTTAATATTCGTTTTCAGTTATAATTCTTGCCAGCTAACACATATATTTCAATCTTGAATATAATGTTAATTACTGTAAGATATTGACACTTAGAACATGTTAGGATTGATTATCCTCCCTTATCTGTACAAGATATGTGGTTTTGAGTCAAGGAAATGTGTCTTTGTGTTGTAGATTATGTGTTCAGAGCATCAGTCAATATGTGCAATATTGGTCTGAGGACATCTTGGAAAAACCCTTACAAAAGTTCACTGCTTTTAGTTATCTACACAATTGTTTTTGCAGTGGTGGAATAGACGTTGGGCATAATTTTTTTCTATCATTATTTTGACGCTAGATCACGTGAATTATGTGAAATAAACTGTAATGTTGTATAAGAACATAAGAAACTAGCAGAACAATAAAAATGTGTGACAAGGTTGCTGCTGTATCTGCGCATTAAAAAAAGAAATATCAAATATGACTTTACATTGAGCCTTAAATAATAACTTTCCAATTTCTTAAATCTTATAACTGCATTTCTCACTTCTCCTGAAACTTACACAGAGAAACAAGTCAATAAAACATAAAGACAACCCTCTTCCTCATTATGGGGGGTATGCTCTCACAGTTTTTAAAACACGGACTCCTAGCAAATTTGTTCTCTGTTTACCTGGGACAAAATGAGGATAAAACTACTTTCTATTGACAGATCTGCAGATGCTAACTTGCATTTTTCTGAAGGTGAGATTTATGCTTTATTGTATAGGCATGCTTTGTAGGTCAAAATGTAAAGGAACATTTTGTGTATCTTCTAACACAAGCAATTTCTATCATGCTTACTCTAAATTTAAAGAAGCTACATCTTTTTGTTTTGACAAGAAATATTAAATAACATATTTCATTTGAAAATGCCTGCGAATGTAGTTTGAAATGTGCACCTCATTGAGACAGAACTGAAGGGATCTTGTGGTGGGTTTCTGAACACTGGGAAGCTTCAGGACCTGGAACATATTCAGTCTGTTGATCTGGAAGAAAGCTCTCTGGGATACAGTAATATAGTCTTATGAAGAGATTAGTGAACTATTTGTAAGATGGGGTTCTTATATGCTAAAAAACACACATATACACATACATGTACACACAAATCATCTATAAAAATGGCTGTCATTCATACACAGTTCACCCAATATGGATGAAAATACCCTCAAATTAAAGCTGACAGTCTGCATTTTGACCTCCTGTTCATTGCTGGAGCACAGAGCCCAAACAACAAAAATTGTGTCACTGTCCAAATACTTACACACTGCACTGTACATATTTTTCTGTGTCACACTGGTCATTTAAACATCTTTTCACAGGTCATTGCTTTGTAGTCAACATAAAATATTATGTCAGATAATTCCCCTCAGACTGCTCTCTCGGCATGTCCTTGTTTGTTTAACTTATAAGGATTGTAAGATAACATTCACCTTAAATTATACTAGCCGACACTACCATGTTTGGAAATTCCTGGAGTAAGAACAGGAAATTCCCATTTTTTCACATGCAAGCACACACACACAAACGCACACATGCACACAGCTATAAAATACATTACCTTAGAAAAGAGGGTGGAGCATAGGGTGGAGACATTGTA
>JANEZO010000057.1:0-53008 GCA_025169545.1 Anguilla japonica | reverse complement strand
GGTCCTGACAGAAATGGAGCATCGCGTAGTTCTGGCAGGCCACGAGAGTCAAGCGCTCCGGCCGAATCAGCTGATGGCTCAGCTGAGTGATGTTCGCCTATCACAGTACATTCACTAACAGGGCGGTCTATTTAAACAGCCTCCCTCTACTCATTCGGCTGCTCCTCCTGCATGCAAGCGCTGCACGTTGCTTCGTAAATCCCCTCCACCACCCCAGCTCCATCCTTATGCGTCAAGAATTTGCATTTCTCGTTCCTATGTGTTAAGAATTTGTATGCTCCATCCCCATGCGTCAAGAAATTGCATTTCTCCATCCCTGTGCTAAGAAATTGCATTGCTCCATCCCTATGTGTTAAGAACTTGCTTTGCTGCTGGATCTGTTCTGTGTGTACCCCTCTAGGGGGGTTTGGCTGCTGGCCTCCCGGCCTTATCCACGCGGGCTGCGTGGTTGGCGGGAGAGCTCCAGAACAGAGCCATACCGCCAAACATAACTGTATTGCCTTTATTGTCAATAAAGTTCTACTTGATGACAGTGGTCCTGACAGAATAAGTGTATTTAAAACATGACAAAACCACCAGTCATCCAGTCCCACTCAGTTCAGTTAAGTCTGGCCATTGTTAATTAATGCAGGACTCGTGCATTATAATTTTCTTTCTTTCATTTGAGAAACACAGAGGCACTTCCTTAGTTTTATTTTGTTGAATAAAACTTCAAGATACTGTTGTCATTATTTATTATTTATGGAGCATTTAAGCTATTTACCTACATGTTTAATGGGAAATGAAAACAGACCCTTTCATGAGATTCGTTCAAACTAACTTTTTTTAAAAAAGTGACAGCCCAACTTTGCACCTCCCGCAAAACGTCTTGTGAGAAATATCTGATTAGTATATCATTATCCTTATCTTCCATTGCAGTGGTAGACAGCAGCACGGCTCTTAAAAGAGAATGAAAAGAGGTCATTTGTTTGGCTATTAGCAAATGTAGCTGCACCACACCCACTGATAATATATTCAGTATAATCAAATCCCATTTCCAGGTGCACCACTGCGCTTTGCACTCTGCACTGCTTGTCTCAGGTCCTGAAAATTAATCATCAGCGACACGCTGCACCATTGACTGCGCCCATGGATTCTGGAAAATAGAGACCTCACCACATCTTTTTATTCAGCTGCTCCACAAGGGTCCTCAGTATCCACAGTTACAAGCATCTTCCAGTCTGGTGGCATGTGTGTTTAGACTCCTCTAAACACACATGGAACTCTAATTATGGAAAGCTGATATTAAAATACTTGTTAAATCAGGCAGTTTCTACAGACTTGCTGTAAAATATCAAAATAAGTCATGCCTCCAAAGTTGTAACAAAATAGCTTAAACACAACAAAGTGAAAGTATTGGAGTGGCCATCACAAAGCCCTGACCTGAATCCCATAGAAAATTTGTAGACTGAACTGAAAAAGCGTGTCGAGCAAGGAGGCCCACAAACCTGACTGAGTTACACCAGTCAGGAGGAATGGGCAAAAGTCTAAAGTAGATACCCTAATTGACTTGCCAAGAGACATGTATGGTAAGATGAAATGTGTGGAGTTGCGAAAAATGAAATTTTAATGTCTCTAGCCTAGGTGTATGTTAACTTTTGGCCTCAACTGTAAGTACAAACTTTTACCTTCTAGGGTAAAATTGCATACATGTGTGAATCAATTACATGAGTACTCATCTGGTTGCAATTAATTCAATTAAAGTCCATTGTCAAGAAAGCATTCCACAATTAGAGATCAAAGATCATATATAAGACCAAAATAATGGCAACAACCATATGATAACAACATGTGATACCAATATGCAATCTATATCCATGCAAATACACTACATTTCCAAAAGTATGTGGACACCTGAACATCACACCCATATGTACATGTTGAATATCTCATTCCAAAAGCATAGGCATTAATATGGAGTTGGACCCCCTTTGATGCTATAACAGCCTCCACTCTTCTGGGAAAGCTTTCCAGGAGATTTTGTAACATGGATTTGCTTCCATTCAGCCACAAGAGCATTAGTAAAGTTGGGTGCTGATGTTGGGCATGAGGCTTGGCTCACAGTTAGCATTCCAATTCATCCCAAAGGTGTTTGATGGGGTAGAGGTTAGGGCTCTGTGCAGGCCAGTGAAGTTCTTCCCTTACCAAACTCAGCATTTCTTTATGGACCTTTGTACACAGGGCATTGTCATGCTGAATCAGGAAAGGGCCTTCCCCAAGCTGTTGCCCCAAAGTTAGAAACAAACAGTTCTCTAGAATGGCATTGCATGCTGTAGTATTAAGATTTCCCTTCACTGGAAATAAGTGAGGGTGCAGTGGGAAGCACTGTCGCCTCACAGCAAGAAGGTCCTGAGTTCAAATCCTGGGCCTTTCTGTGTGGAGTTTGCATGTTCTCCCCGTGTCCGCATGGGTTTCCTCCGGGTATTCTGGTTTCCTCCCACAGTCCGAAGACATGCAGGTAGGCTAATTGGAGACTCTAAATTGCCCATAGGTGTGAGTGTGTGAGTGACTGGTGAGTGAATGGTGTGTGTACCCTGCAGACACCTGTATATAAATTGGCTGCCTGTCCAGGGTGTATTCCTGCCTCTTTCCCAATGCATGCTGGGATAGGCTCCAGCACCCCCTGCGACCCTGCCCAGGATAAGCAGGTATAGATAATGAATGGATGGATAGATGGAACTAAGGGGCCTAGCCATGAAACCCTGTAAAACAGCCCCAGACCATTATTCCTCCTCCACCAAAACCTACGGCACTATTTGGGCCAGTACAGTTGGCACTATGCATTCCGTCAAACCCAGATTTGGCCGTCAAACTGAAACATGATCATCACTCCAGAAAACACATTTCCACGGCTCCGGAGTCCAATGGCAGAGTGCTTTACACCACTCCAGCCAACGCTTTACATTGCGCATGGTGATCTTAGGCTTGTGTATGGCTGCTTGGACATGGATAGATGAAACTAAGGGGCCTAGCCATGAAACCATGTAAAACAGCCCCAGACCATTATTCCTCCTCCACCAAAACTTACGGCACTATTTGGGCCAGTACAGTTGGCACTATGCATTCCGTCAAACCCAGATTTGGCCGTCAAACTGAAACATGATCATCACTCCAGAAAACACATTTCCACGGCTCCGGAGTCCAATGGCAGAGTGCTTTACACCACTCCAGCCAACACTTTACATTGCGCATGGTGATCTTAGGCTTGTGTATGGCTGCTTGGACATGGAAACCCATTTCATAAAGCTCTTAACGAACAGAGCTGCGTTTCCCAGTTTCGATGTACCTTAACGTTCTACAAAGGTTTCTAAGGTATACCTTTCAAAGGGAGCTCGCTATTTTGCGAGTGTTTCCCAGACTATACCTTAGCAGTTGCCTTAAGGGACAGTTTTAAAGGTACGTCGTAAGTTGGAGCTGGCCTTCACTGTGATGCTGAACAGTGTATCAATCGATGCCACGCGAATCGATTGTCTCACTTGTAAAGGCTTATGAATGACGTTTTAATATAACAAGTGTTGTCATAACCATTTTACATCAATCTAGTATTGCAGAAGAGGAAGCTATGCCTACTAAAGATCATCTGCTAATCTCTTTAAGAGTCAAGATGAGACCTTGTGATAGTTTCAAAAAATACATATACAGTAGGTTACAAAAGATAAAATAAAGAGCATCAATCGGGACATATAAGCCATAGTCTGGGACTTCTTGGAAGCCCAGGAAAAAGGATATAGGCTACATATGGGTGAATTATTTTGTTCTTATTGAAACAAAGGTCTAATGTTAATTTGCTTTTGTCACACAATGTATAGGCAACTGTAGCAGCACATCCACTGATTCCCGCTACTTTTCTCTGCAGTGCAAAAATGATCGTAGATGAAAGGCAAAAGCGCATCTGTAGAAATTGATCATGATTAATTTTATTCCTTATGAATAGGCCTACCTGTTAACCCCTTAGCGCACATGCCAAATCTGGCCAATCCTTACCCATTTAGTACCCTATTTAAATCTTTATAACTCCAGATGTGAACACCACAGAGACTTGAAAATGGCTTCAATGAAGCAGGACATTTGTACCATTTACAATACTAGCTTAGATTACTTTATATTCATAATTTTGGAAGAAATAAAATGCTACAAATGCAATTGTTTAGGCAAAAAATGAATTTGCTCTTTTTTAGTTCGCAGTGAAATACTGAGAGATTGCACATATACAGCAAGTTAAACTATACATGTCCTGGATCAAAAACTTCTTGACCACAAGTTCATAAAATCTAAGGGTGGATATGTAGAACTACTAAAGATCTATGAAGCAAAAACTAAGCAGTGTACCCAGCGTCTCCAAATCTACCCAAAATGTCTAAACTATGCATTGCTGTAAATCACAACATATTCACATATTTCACTACAAATCAACTGTTTTTACAGTTGATTTTTACAGCTCGGAGGCGGGGATCTCTTCCACTACAGGGCCGAACCCAGAGGCCCCCCCAGCGACCACCGGCTTGCTCCAGACCGGTGGCATGCTAAACAAAAAAACCAAAAACCCAGAGGAGAAAGAAAAGGAAAAGGGGAGAAACTGATGATAAGATTTAAACATAATGCAAAAATATTGTCACACAATGCTGTACAGTACCTAAATGTGTAATAATCAACTCTTGTATGCATTTTCTATGCATTAGAATGATTTTAATATGATTGAAGACATGTGGTTTGTGGTACTGCGGCGTCCATTTTGTAAATAACCATTTGTTCTGCAAATTGTCATTGGTGTTTCCCTCATTGGTGTTAATACTCCTCCTGGTAACACCAATGACAATCAGTAATACCAATGACATTCTTGTGTAAATTAGCTTTTATAAAAGCTTCAACATAAGTAAATAAAGCAAAATAGCACATATTGTTTCATTTTCATAACTTCCTATTGTTATTGTTATTGTTCCTTCTGTCAGGTATGGCGAAATTGAGTGCAGCTGAGAAGCAGAGGCTTTACAGACAGCGCAGGGATGCTGACCCTACACATAGAGCAGAGTACTTAGTAAAAAGGCAACAGGGTTATGCCAATGATATAGCAAAAAGAAAGAAAATAAATGATCTCAGTGAAAGGGCAAAGAGAGGTCAGCGCAAGGCATGGCGAGTCAACCAGGCAAGACACAGGCAACACATGAGAGCAGGAGAGACAGTCTTGACCCCCCCCCCCCCCCCCCCCCCCCCATCTCCAGGGACCACGGAAATGCATCAAGTTTTGAGCATGACACCTGGCATCCTCAAATACAGAGACATCAGTTGTTTCTGCTAGGCAGCAGAGGGCGTGTAGGATTGCCCATGTTACAGTCTCCAAGAATTCATTGTAGGAGCTGTGCCGCCTACAGAAAGTGTCCCCTCTGCTCCACAACAACAACTGACCTGATGTCATAGACACTCACTATTGCGGGCAGTGGTGTATTGTGAGGTATGATGACCAGTCATACCCTGGCATTATACTGAAGAAGCACAACATAAAAGTGAAGTGCATGCACAGGAATGGAGCAAACCGGTTTTTCTAGCCAAGCCCAAAAGAAGATGTAAACTGGTATGGGGATGACCAGATCATGTGTTTCATGCCAGAGCCAGTTCCTGTGAACAAACGGTCAGTTCAGGTTGACAAGAAGATCTGGACATATGTGGAGGGTCAGCTGCATGTGTGACTACAAGTGAAAGATTTGAAATACCAGAAAGGATGTGAAATACCAGTTGCTGGAAGCCTAAAGTTGATGTAAAGTAAATCTCATAAAAAACACGTTTTCAACGTACAAAAATGCCAAGTTACTCAAAAGTATTGATATCAAAATGACGCCAAGTTACGGTACTACAAACAATATAGGCTATCTTGCCTCACCGAAATGACAAGATGTATTTCAAAGCAATGCTACCCAATATTTCCTCAATTCTTTCAAGTCACTTGGCCCTGTGTGTATAAGCATGCACTACATGGACAGGCCAAACATATGTGTGGATGGCTCTCTCACAGTCAAGATTGATTGAATAGGCGTGTATATGTCCAATTTGTATTGGTATGTATGTATTTCGCTGCCCAGCCTTTCTGTTGCGTGAATGATAGTATGTTTCTTGGTATAAGTGTGTGTTCGTAAATGTGAATGTAACATGCTGCGAGGGAAATGTCCCCATGGGGATAAAGAAGTTCTCTATGTATGTATGTACAATATGCATTTTACATGCAGTATTTATTGTACGTAGCAAATATACAATAACTTGCACATGTACTCAAATTCAGTTCAGAAGCAAGTATAAACATGTTTTCTGGAGAAATATGCTTCCTGTAGTTACTCAGCAGCAGTTTTGTACATTAATTTTAATGTGTTCCATGAGGCAATTCGAAATATTTGACTCTTTGATCTGACACAAAGTTTGCATGACATTGTAAAATGGTAAGATTACAAAACACAGGGCCAAGTGACTTGAAAGAATTGAGGAAAAATTGGGTAGCATTGCTTTGAAATACATCTTGTCATTTCGGTGAGGCAAGATAGCCTATATTGTTTGTAGTACCGTAACTTGGCGTCATTTTGATATCAATACTTTTGAGTAACTTGGCATTTTTGTACGTTGAAAACGTGTTTTTTATGAGATATCATTTCTTTTTGCAAAGCGATTTATTATGAGAGTGAGAAATGCGAAGTGACCCTGTAAGAAACGGTTGTGGATTATGGCTATCGTTGTGTGAATTTGTATACAGTCTGATGAGCGTGTACCGTTCAGCAGTTTCGGTTTGCTATATATTTTAAACAGTGGCTGTGACAAAGGGTGCGGTGGCGTATAAGTGTAAACGCATGAGAAACGCAGATGGAATATGGCCAGTGTATGTACTCACGGATTTGACGTCCATCCAACGAGCCTTGACTGACAAAAGAATCAGCAAGCCCGTAGAATTATAACTCCCTAGGTCGCAACTTGTGTAGCCTTCTGTCGTGCTCCGTTTTGTCTGTTATTTCGTGGAGATGCACTTTCAGTGTTTGTAAGGTTTATAAGGCATTTTGATAGGCTTATCTGCAGGTAGGAATGCTCTTCGCTGTTTTGCTAAACTAGAACCGGAAAACATGATAGTGGAGAATAGGAGCAGACGCGTATGTCCCAGCAGGCTTTGCTTATGAGAAAATAACAACAGTGTGAGAGAAATTAGGATGAAATTATGAAATAGCGTAGTTGAAACAATATGTTTTTAGCAGAATGGGCATGTAGGTGAAGGTTGACATGATCACGGGGTATAGTGCGAAGTAAATGGAGTGACCATGAGCGAGCTTATATTCCTTATCGAACGGTATATATAACAGTCGCTATAAAGCGTTAGCCGTTAAAGTGGAGGGTTAAGTAACATGTGAAATCTATTGCACTGCAGTGTTTTTTTCATGTTCAGTACTAGTAGTTATAATTATGAGTGAATCATGATTTTAAATGTAATGTTTTAATGGGGAGTTGCAGAACGTACATACGCAGTAATTGTTTGTATGTGGCTAGATAGAGAACCGGCGAGGTAACATGAATGTAGAAACGTGGCGTTTGCTGATAAGAAGGTTTTGTACGGTAGCCAAGTGAAGAAATGTAGTTAGTAGAAATGGCACAGTGGTGAACTGGTGTAACTTTTGAATAAAAGGAATACATTTGCCGTCATGAAATGCATATGGGTGGCCATGAGTGAGTTTTGGTAAAGCAAATATAAGCGTAAGAGAACGTTAGTGTAAAAGAGGAAATTATCTGCCTGAGCGCGATGCGGGATTCGATCCTTTAACCAGACGTTTACCAGTCCTTCACTTTGTTATGGCTGCACCATGACATAGCTATGCAATGCGTGAAATATCATTAGCAAACCTGTCCGTCATGAAATGCATATGGGTGGCCATGAGTGACTTTTGGTAAAGCAAATATAAGCGTAAGAGAACGTTAGTGTAAAAGAGGAAATTATCTGCCTGAGCGCGATGCGGGATTCGATCCTTCAACCAGACGTTTACCAGTCCTTCACTTTGTTAGGGCAGCACCATGACATAGCTATGCAATGCGTGAAATATCATTAGCAAACCTGTCCGTCATAAAATGCATATGGGTGGCCATGAGTGACTTTTGGTAAAGCAAATATAAGCGTAAGAGAACGTTAGTGTAAAAGAGGAAATTATCTGCCTGATGGCGAGGCGGGATTCGATACTTAAACCAGACGTTTACCGGTCTGTCACTTTGTTAGGGCAGCACCATGACATAGCTATACAGTGCGTGAAATATCATTAGCAAACCTGTCCGTGGTTTTAAAGAAGAACACAGGCGAGTAAGCACAGAAGAGCTCCCGTTGAATCCATACGGCTTTGCAATATTTCAGCCGGTTAACAATTGAACGTGCAGACGGTACGTCATAATACAGTGTATACGTTCGGGGAACGGCTGGTAGATATGGTGCAAAAGCAATAATTGAGAAGTAGTAGACAATTATTAGTGAGGGTAAAAGCAGGTCAAAGAAACATAGCCCTCGCTGGGCTTGAACCTACGACCCTGTATTCCCAAGACTGTAACCTTACCCACTAGACCAAAGGCGGACTAGCTGTTTGTACTGAAAATGTTTCAGAGTAAGAAGGCATGGGTATTTTGCGTGTGTATGCGAGTTTTTCATTGGGTCGTGTAGGTGAAGATTTGGCGGGTGTCGGTAAAATGTCCAATGGGGAGACATGTTATTAGTGGGATAGGCGGCAGGAAAAATAAGAATGAGAAGAAGAATGAGAAGAAGAAGAAGAAGAAGAAGAAGAAAGAGAAGAAGAAGAGAGGAGGAGAAAAAAACGCAAAATCCCCTAAGTTTGGGGCTTTATTGTGTGGACATGTGAAGTTGTTTATGAAATCTGTCTGTTGAAATGGGGTCAGAATGTACAGAATTTAATGTTTTTAAGGGCTGAGTGTCTGTGGCTGGTGTGGTTATTTCTGTGGGGAACCCTGAAAAGTGCCAAACTCTCGGTGCTGTATAGGTATGGGGCATGCCCCCGCCAAGGCGTAACTTGGCGGGATGGCATACCTGCCATCCCAATGTTTGTTTACTTGTGTTCTAATGAGTATATTTTACAGGCAGGGTGCCCGCCATTGTAGTAGCCTACAGAGCCTGCTATATGCCATACAGATGTTTGGCAGACAGCTAGCTGGCTCAAACAGGAGGAACCAGGCTACATGTTTTATGAGTTTCTATGAAAATGGTGATGTTGACTGAAGTTGATGACAATGTTCAGACAATTGTTCTTGGTCTTGAATGTGCTCCTCTTTCCTATTAATGTGGTTTGGCAAAATGTTGTAATGTTATTACTCAAATTATATGAATCTCGCAGTGCTGTAAATGAGTTAAATAAATAAAAAATGGCACATTAGTTAGATGAAATGTAATAATCTCATTGAGTTGTTTGAAATAGTTTGCTCGGTGATATGATATTTAAGGTGTCATGTTTGACTTTATAATAATTTTGTGTTTGTTAATTGTTGCTTTATTCACGAGTTGGCATTTTAAGGATAGTATCTGTGGTAGCCATCCGGTGGGCGGTCGGGTCCCTGCGCTACTACCTGCTGGGTCGCCCATTCACCCTCTGTTCGGACCACGCTCCCCTCCAATGGCTCCACCGCATGAAGGATACCAACCCGCGAATCACCCGGTGGTATCTGGCTCTACAGCCCTTTAATTTCAGGGTGGTTCATAGGCCGGGGGCGCAGATGGTGGTGGCCGACTTCCTCTCTCGCCCCGAAGGGGGTGGGGGGGGGGTTTGTCCATCGGCCGGATGGCTCCCCGGCCTAAGTCGGGTGGTGGGGGTATGTGGTAGGGTGGGCGTGGTTTTGCGTTGGCTGCAGAGAGAGAGTGGGCGGGGCGGCTCTCGGAACTCTGGCCACAGCTGTTGGGGATTATTAATCAGCACCGATGGTTAATTGTTTGATTGATGGACAATGTGCTGATTACCTCGACAGTGAGCCTGGACGCTTAAAAGCCGGTCTACGGAGGCAGAAAAGGACGGACTGGAGACGGAGGACGGGCTGACAGAGAGTCATCCACGAACATTGTGTTTTGTATAAAACAGAAAGCTGCGTGACGGCAGTGAAAATAAAAAGACGCATTCGCGTCCAAAAATAACTCCCGTCTCTCTCTTGTCTTAACCGAGCGGTGGCACTCAGCTTGCTATAGTATCATTCAGTTTTGATGACTGTCTTTCAGTTATTGTTGATATTATAGCAAAAACATGATGGCGTAAATAAAAAAAATGTCACACAATATAACTTCACACATACCTGATCATAATAAATAAACAATAATTAAAAGAAAAATGTTTTATTATTTATTTATCAACCTACTATGTCTTTGAGTATATGTTCTGATAAGCTTTTAATGTTGTTTTTGGTATGAGTAACACCAATGACAAAAAGACGGCACAAGCATTCTTTGAGTGAATGTATAAAAATAATTAAAATACATAAATCTTTCATTTTTGTGGATTGTTAAAGGTAAGAGGTTAATTAATATTGTACAATAAGTTTTGATTAAGTAAAATGAAATACATGCTTTTTTGCCTAGATAAAGTGCCTTTGTGCCACTTTATTTCTTCCTAAATTATGAATACAAATCTAAGTTAGTATTGTAAATGGTACAAATGTCTTCCTTCATTTAAGCCATTTACATCACGCTCACATCAGTAGTTATAAAGCATTAAATAAGGCACCCTCTAAATGGGCAAGGATTGGCCAGATTTGGCATGTGCGCAAAGGGGTTAAAAATAGAATAGGGTTCCCTTCGCTGAAGGCTGCATGCTCACCAACAGCCTTCTCCATACGCTGCTGCACTACCGTGCTACCCGACATGCCACCACAGGAGTCTCCCCAGCCTCCCTCATGTTGGGACAGTAGATCCAGCTGCCCCTGGATAGGTTCCACCCCTACAGTGGCTCGTGCCCCAGCTCACCCGGTTCAAGCCACAGTCACCGCAGGCCAGTGCCAGATTAAGGACCGGTTTCACCAGGACTCAGTGTGCCAGGGCACCAGCCATTGCTGTCTCAAACTGGGTCAGGATCTGATGACCCCTCTGCGAAAATAAGTTCCAGTCATTCTGCTCAGACCCTGTCCAGGTCAGCCAACAGCTCAGCACGGCCTCAATCAGACTCTCTGATGGCACTCGCTGGCATGCTAGTCGCCTGCATAAGGTACTGGGCCAGGACAAAGTGTGCTTACTGGTGCAGCCCTACTGGCTGCATGGCTTGATGGCCTCAACACAACCAACCTCTCCTGCTCTGCCAGATGTCGTGGGGCTACCTCCTGTGGTTGTTGCTGTACCTAAGCCCCACCCAGTCCGCACACATACCAGGCCAGGACACCTGTGTGACTTTGTAACACTCCTAGGTGTGAGAGGGGAAAATGCTACATTTTGGTTCTGTACTCTAGCACTTTGAGTTTGAAAGGATACAATGACAATGAGGTTGAAGTTCAGACTGTCAGCTTTAATTTGAGGGTATTTTCATCCATATCGGATGAAACGTTTAGAAATGACAGCACCTTTTGTACATGGTCCCCCTATTTTAAGGTACTACAAGTATTTGTTGAATTGGCTTCACAGATGTGTTTCGTTAGACAGGTGTATTCATTTGTGTCCTCAGTGAATGCAGAAGAGAGCTGTTGATGTCTAGTCTTTATTCTAGACTTTGAAATTGCCATTGGAGATTGTTGTTGGGGTGTGACAACATGAGGAAGACAGCAGTGTCGATGCAAATTAAGCTGGCCTTCATAAGGCTCAGAAATGAAAATCAATCAATCAGGAACACTGCAAGAACCCTGGGCATGCCCAATTCAACAGTTTGGTTCATCATTAACAAGAAAAAAACAACTGGTGACCTCAATTATGTCAAAATACCCGGTAGACCGAGGAAGACCACTGTAGTGGATGACCGGAGAATACTCTCTATGGTGAAGAAAACCCCCTTGACAACAGCCCAACAGATCAAAAACACTCTCCTGGATGCAGGTGTAGATGTGTCAAAGTCTACCATATGTAGAAGACTACACCAGCAGGACTACGGAGGGTACACTACAAGATGCAAACCACTGGTAAGCCTGAAGAACAGAAAGGCGAGATTACAGTTTGCTAAAAAGCACCTAAAAGAGTCCCAAGAGTTCTGGAACAAAGTCTTGTGGACAGATAAGACAAAGAGTACCAGAGTGATGGAAAGAGGAAAGTGTGGAGAAAAAAGGAAATGCCCATGATCCAAAGCATATCACCTCATCCGTGAAACATGGTGGAGGGGGTGTTATAGCTTCGGTCTGTATGGGCTCACTTGTCTTCATCGATAATGTGACTGCAGACAGAAGTAGAACAATGAATTCTGAAGTCCACAGAAATATTTTTTCTGCTCAGATAAAACCAAATGCCTCCAAACTCATTGGACAGCACTTCATCATGCAACAAGATAATGACCCAAAACCTACTGCTAGAGCAACGAAGGGGTTTTTGACGGCCAAAAAGTGGAAAATCCTTGACTGGCCGAGTCAATCACCGGATCTGAATCCAACTGAACATGCATTTTACATGCCGAAGAGGAGACTGAAGGCAAAAAGTCCCCGAAACAAGCAGGAACTGAAGATGGCTGCAGTACAGGCCTGGCAGAGCATCACCAGGGAAGATACCCAGCATCTGCTGATATCTATGTGTCGCAGACTTCAAGCAGTCATTGCACGCAAAGGACATGCGACCAAATATTAAAAATGATTACTTTATTCTACATTATTTTAACCCCTTCGTGCAAGCCCCCTAGTGGTCGGCACACCGGCATGCCGAGATTACTGAACTCAGACATTCAGTGCTACTGCAACCAAAGTACGAGTTAAAAACAGAAATGCGTTGTTTTAGTTTCATAAGTAGACGATACATGACAACTATGCCGAATACGGAGTCTCGCAGCGCCACCATTGTCGCTCTGGTCGTTCATTTAACACGCCCCCTCCCTGCAGTCTCATCTACAACTAAACCCCCCACCCATTACATAATGGACAATATTGTTTATCTTGGCATTCATAAAAATATTCTTTCACCACTAAAAAATCTTATTCCGTCATAGCAAGAAGATAAACCTGACAACAGCCCTACGATATGCCAACACAGCAGTGAAAACGCTGCTCACTGAATAACGAAATAAACGAGACAAAGTTTTAAAAAATGATACGTCATTCTACAGTCAATATCTGTGACTAAATATTGAATAAATATACAACCTACCTGTTGGTTTTACGCGTAGAGATGTCCCTTTTGAGACTGAGTGGTCATACACTGTCTTGGACAATCTTGGACGCATTTGTGATGCGTGGGTACCTTCCAAAATAGCTGTGCGTAATACCACACGTGTTGTTTACTGTGTTGTCGCCTTTTTTCAATACAGTCTGGCTTGATTGAAAATTAATTTATTCAGTAGATGAGAGTATAAGCTTTCTAACGTTGTATAACATGTCTAATTTTGCTTTTAGAACAGCGTTGTATAGGTCAGTGCAACCAAAAATGTTCTTATCATCGCATTCAATTACGCATTCACTCTGTGGTAGCAGTAAAACAAAGACGCTGCTAACAAAACGTTGTCAACGATTTTTTGTAATTTCTTGGAAAATACTATTATTATTGAGGACTTCTGAGCATAGCTAAGCCATATGTTTGCTGATAGACCTAGCTGCCATCGTTTTCTGGTGTAAGACAGGAGCGAATAGAACTATATCATTGATTTCCTGTCTCTGTCTCCATCTCCTGAACATAGGTAAGATTTCGTTCATTGCTATGTAAGTATTACTGCTCAAAATACTTTGGTTATATACGTTATTTTTGAAATTGAGTGCCTTTAAATAGGTTTGTGGTATTATATAATGTGGATATTTCACACTGTAATGTAAGCGTTAGTTAGAACTATAATAGTTTTTTGTGAAGCATGCAACAGTGATGACGTAAGAGTTGGAACATTGCCAAAACGTGGTAGACGGTTGAAAATTGTTTTCATGTCGTCCCATCCCCATACAAGATAGTATAGAAATACACACAAGAGTTAATTATTACACGTTTAGGTACTGTACTGCATTGTGTGACAATATTTTTGCATTATTTTTTAATTTGATAGCAATGTTCCATCTTAAACCTTCATAAGGGGCTCATGCATATGCTTTATAATGGATAAAAAGCATTTTATTCATTTTTGGAGAGATTTTGGATATGCTTCTGGACCCCCAGATATTTTAGACCACTGTACTGACGCAAAGCTTGTAATTCCCGCTTGAAAATGATGCAACGGTGAGTTTGTTGAGACAAAACTGTTGATTTGCAACTGAAATACATGAATATGTTGTGATTTACAGCAATGCATAATTTAGACATTTTGGATGGATTTGGAGATGCTGGGTACACTGCTTAGTTTTTGCTTCATAAATCTATAGTAGTTCTACATATCCACCCTTAGATTTGATTTTGTGAACTAGTGGTCAAGAAGTTTTTGATCCAGCACATGTATAATTTAACCTGCTGTATATATGCAATCTCTCAGTATTTAATTGCAAACTAAAAAAGTGTTAATTCATTTTTTATTTTTTGTCTAGACAATTGCATTTGTGGCACTTTATTTCTTCCAAAATTATGAATATAAACTAATCTGCATTAGTATTGTAAATTTTACAAATGTCTTGCTTCATTTAAGCCATTTTTCAAGTCTCTGTGGTGTTCATATGTGACAGGTGCTGGTGTTTTGGTCCTCAAGTAGGACAAGCTCATTTTTCAGTTTTTTACAGATTATGAAAGTGCAGATTATAAGAAGATACGCTTATTTGAATGTTGGTACTCATAAAATCAAGTAGCAGAGAAAATCCCCTTGAAAGATCTGGAACTTTTCACACTTCTCACAGGGAGATAATGGGTGGGAACAATAGCTAGTTAACTCCACCCCAACCACTCCCCCACTAGAGTACCTGTCAATCTTTGCCCATTTAGGGGTTACCCTATTTAAAGCTTTATAACTCCAGGGGTGAACACCACAGAGACTAGAAAAATGTCTTAAATTAAGTAATACATTTGTACCATTTACAATACTAGCTTAAATTACTTTATATTCATAATTTTGTAAGAAATAAAGTGCCACAAATGCAATGGTCAAGGCAAAAAATCTAAAATGAATTTGCTCCTTTTTTAGTTCGCAATGAAATACAGGGAGATTGCGGGTTAAAGTATACATGTCCTGGATCAAAAACTTCTTGACCACAAGTTCATAAAATCTAAGGGTGGATATGTAGAACTACTAAAGATCTATGAAGAAAAAACTAAGCAGTGTACCCAGCATCTCCAAATCTACCCAAAATGTCTAAATTATTAACACTGGTCTAAAATAGCCAAGGGTCCAGAAACAAATCCAAAATCTCTCCAAAAAGGAATATAATGTTTTGGCCATTGTAAAGCATATGAGCCCCTTATGAAGATTTAAGATGAAACTCTGTACACTCCTATGTTTTCTTGTATGGGAATGGGACGATATGAAAACAATTTTCAGCTGTCCACCACGTTTTGGCAATGTTTCAACACTCTCCTCATCACTGTTGTATGCGTCACAAAAACTATTACACTACTAACTAACGCTTACATTACAGTGTGAAATATCCACATTACATAATACCACTAACCTATTTAAAGACACTCAATTTCTAAAATAACGTATATAACCGAAATATTTTGAGCAGTAATACTTACATTGCAATGATGAAGTAAATCAATGACAGTTCTATCCGCTTCTGTTTTGCTCCAGAAAACGATGTCAGATAGGTCTATCAGCGAACATATGGCTTAGCTATGCCCAGAATTCCTCAATAATAATGGTATTTTCCAAGGAATTACGAAAAATCGTTGACAACGTTTCGTTAGGTGCAGCGTCTTTTAATGCTACCATATATAGAGCGAATGCCATGGTAAGAAAATGTTCGGTTACGCTAACCTATAAAACGCTATTCCAAAAGCAAAATTAGACATGTTATACATCGTTAGAAAGCTTATACTCTCACCTACTGATTGAGCGTCCGCCATTGTAGCAACCTCACACAGTAAACAAACATAGGCTACTACCACACGGCTTTATTTATGGGCGGTGGCTTGACTGAAACTAAGTGACAATAGCCAACGAAATCAAACATGCTAATTAAACTGCACCCCCATCACGCCTCCAAAACCTGGCTGTAAGAATCACTAAAACAAGCCGACTTTGCAGACAAATTATAAGTATTTAGTGACCCTAAAAATGTTGTTTATTCTATTGAGTGACTTCTTCAACACTTTAACTTTCGTAATATGAAAAAAAGGAAAACAGTAAAAAAAAAAAATTAAAAAACCTTTTTTGCCTCCTAGCGCAATTTCAAGATTTGCGACTTGCGGACCTTTCCTCCAGCACCTGTCACAATCTGGAGTTATAAGGCTTTAAATAGGGTACCCCCTAAATGGGCAAGGATTGGCAAGATTTGGCATGTGCGCTAAGGGGTTAAACTGTCCAGTATCTTTTGATTCCCGAAAATGGGAGGGATTATGTACAAAAGGTTCTATAATTTCTAAACGGTTCATCCGATATGTATGAAAATATCCACAAATTAAAGCTGACACGTCTGCACTTCAACCTCATTGTCATTGTATCCTTTCAAACTCAAAGTGCTAGAGTACAGAACCAAAATAACAAAAAATGTGTCACTGTCCAATGAATTATGGTGCTCACTGTATATATATATACACACACACACACACTCACCGGCCACTTTATTAGGTACACCTGTTCAACTGCTCATTAATGCAAATATCTAATCACCCAATCACGTGGCAGCAACTCAATGCATTTAGGCATGTAGATATGGTCAAGACGATCTGCTGAAGTTCAAACCAAGCAACAGAATGGGGAAGAAAGGTGATTTAAGTGACTTTGAACGTGGCATGGTTGTTGGTGCCAGACAGACTGGTTTGAGTATTTCAGAAACTTCTGATCTACTGGGATTTTCATGCACAACTATCTCTAGGGTTTACAGAGAATGGTCCGAAAAAGAGAAAATATCCAGTGAGCGGCAGTTCTCTGGGTGAAAATGCCTTGTTGATGGCAGAGGTCAGAGAATGGCCAGACTGGTTTGAGCTGATAGAAAGGCAACAGCAACTCAAATAACCACTCGTTACAACCAAGGTATGCAGAAGAGCATCTCTGAACACACAATATGTCGAACCTTGAAGCAGATGGGCTACAGCAGCAGAAGACCAACCCGGTACTAGCAAGGTGTACCTAATAAAGTGGCCGGTGAGTGTGTATATATATAATATATATATATATATCAGTACATCTTAAAAAAAAAAAAAAAAAACACAAATACACAAATGTATCATTTCATGCAGTATGTATTTACCTTTCCATCACAGTATAGCTTTACATGTAGCACAAATTATGAAATTGCCACTTACCAGCATCAGTCTCATTATTGCAGCAGTAAGCACACATACTGTCTTTTCAGCTTTCCTGTGTTGATGTGCCATGCAAATTGCAAGGCATTTCTTTAATATTAACTACCGATAACTGCTGGTTGAAAGGATTCTGCAAAGGATGCATTTGCTAAGATGTACTCTAACAGCAATCTCTGGCTTAGTGTTCCCGTTTGTGAGAGCACTGAATTATTATAATTTCTGCTCTCTCTTACTAGGAGGAGCATTGATTTGGCCCTGTCCCATGTGCCCCATTAACTATCATCTTATAGAAGTTAATAGTGACAGTGTTAATTATAAGCTTATTCACTTTTATCTTTCACCCTCTCAAGTCTTTTAACTGTGATGATTTGGCAGATCAAGCGTGAAGCTGTAGTACAGTAACTACTAGTCCATGAAATATAGAATACATAAAAGATGTAATCTATCAGCAAGCTTAATTTAATATGGAATTTATACAAAGACATATGCCTGGTACATCTGATCCTATCCTCTGGTCTTTTGTTCTTTGTTCAGAGACTGAGATGAGCTTCACTTGTGAAGGATAATTTAAATGTCTTGCTATTTCTGTTCATGTAATAGCAAGTTTAAGTAAATTCAGTTTTAACTTTCAGATGTCTTGTTTGGAACATCCCAAATATTAGGAAATGGACAAATAAAAATTAAGTTGAAATTATATAGTTATCAGAGAAATTATGCTTGTTTTTGACTTTACAAATGTGAGCATCATGTTTTTAATGTTTTTTAATATTTTGTCAGGTTTTGCTGGTTTCAAATGAACTGTGTTGGACAGTAGCATACCATGGCATCTAGACTCAGGCAATGTGTAATCTCTTCTCTTGAAATCAATGATTACATTCATCCTGTTTCCATTTACAGTTTTAATCAATCATTGATAAATCAATACAAATAGACAACCGACAAGTAGCCATTGTTGTGTGCTAGCATTTTTATTACACCACAAAATAGTGTAGCATTAATTTATATGTAGACTTTATGAATTTGTGGATAAATGTAGCTCTTTGTTGACTGTGATAGATTTCATGGAAAATTTAGTGTCTATTAGCCTGATCTGTGCACATCAATCAGTTTAGTGATCATATCAAAAGCACTGAAGTTGTCACGAAACTGAAATTGATTATTATTATTCAAATAAGTGGCATGCTTATGAATCAAACAATATAAATGAAAATGGGTTGAGACCAATGATGGGTTTAAAAGTAAGGTTACTGAAAGCCCAGTTGTAGATAATACGGTATGCTACTGGTTCTGAATGAGATTGTGCTTAAGGGTTGTACTGGTTTCAACTGCTGTGTTCCATCTCTGTATTCAGGAACGCATATAGCATGGCTAACAGGCTGTGGAGGGGAACCTGGTAGAAGCCAATTAATTATCTTCTTTCCCACAAGTGGATAGAAATCACACCTCTGCACCCCACCAAGAAGGCAATAAGGGAATATCCTAATCTTTTGCAATTCCCTTTCACTTACTTAAATATCCATCTCTTTTAAATGCTTGTAAAATGACCTGCTAACTGTCCAAATGAACCCAGTCAGCTAGGATTCCTCCCTCCCTGTGCTTCTCCTCGCCATGTGTCTGTCTGCCTGAATTAATGATTTATTTAACAGACAGCTTCTCATTTCTCACCCTACATGCAACCCCAGGAGTTGTTATTCAAATGTGTTTCCCCAGGTCTTCTTCAAAGAGCCTGTACACTCTGCAATGGATAAGGAATGGCCCCCTGCACTGCCCATGACTTAGATTTGAATACAGTGAATCAATGCAACAACAAAAAAACTTGGATGAACCCAAAACTTGCAACAGGACTACAAAAGCACTGGGAGACTGAATACTAAGAGATATTATTTTAAGAATGTAAATGGCAAAAAAGTGTAAATTCTGCCTCCAAAAAGGACCTATTTTGCAACAGTGTTGAAAGTCATCTTGAAATATGCTTTTTAAATTTTATTACATGCATTATGATAGTGTTTGAACATTTTTTATCAGCTGTTATATTCTGTCATGGCTGGTTATTACCGGGATTATTTCATGCTCCTGGCTGCATGACAAAACCCTGGACAGAATACAGTTGAGGCCAAATGTTTACATACACCTAGGCTACAGATATTTACTCTGCACATTTCATGTTACCACACATTTCTTTTGGCAAATCAATTGGGGCATCTACTTTGTTCACATCAGAGGTAATTTTAAGACAATCAATTAGAGACAGATTTATTTCAGATTTATTTACAGCTTTAATTCAGTATATCAGAATTCCAGTGGGTCAGATACATACACCAAGTTGACTGTCTCTTTAAAGAGTCTGAAAGATTCTAGGAATTGATGTAAAGCCAGACAAAGACCTAGCCTTTGGGAGGAATGTTTTCTGGACAGATTAAACAAAAATTGAACTGTTTGGCCATAATGATCAGCGCTATGTATGAAGGAAAAAGGGTGAGGCTTTTAATCCGAAGAACACTATCCCAACTGTGAAGCATGGGGGTGGCAGCATCATGTTGTGGGGGTGTTTTGCTGGAAAAGGGACAGGTACACTCCAGAAAATAGATGGCATCACGAGGAAGGAGGATTATCTATAAATACTGAAGCAACACCACCTGAAGACATCAGCTAGAAAGTTAAAACTTAGTCGCAACTGGGTCTTCCAGCAGGACAATGCTCCTAAGCATACCTCCAAAGTTGTAAGAAAAAGGCTTTAAGACAACAAAGTAAAAGTATTGGAGTGGCCATCACAAAGCTCTGACCTGAATCCCATAGAAAATTTGTGGAATGAACTGAAAATGCATGTCAGAGCAAGGAGGCCCACAAACCTGACTGAGTTACACCAGTTCTGTCAGGAGGAATGGGCATAAATTCCGGCAAAGTATTACGAGAAGCTTGTGGAAGGCTACCCCAAGCATTTCATTCAAGTTAAGCAATTAAAACGCAATGCCACCAAATACTAACAAAGTGTATGTAAACTTTTGACCCACTGAAAATCTGATATAGTAGGGGCCGTCTAGGTAGTGTAGAGCATAAGCACTCGCCTATCACCGCAGAGACCCAGGTTCAATCCCCGGCAGCAGTACTTCTGGCTTGGTCAGACGTTCCTACGAATACAATTGACAGTGTTAGCGGGTGGGAAGCCGGTGAGGGTATGAGTTGCATTAGCGACTCCTACTGGTTGGTCTGTTCAGAGGGGAGGGGATCTGGGGGAGATAGCGTGAACCTCCGCATGCTCTCCCAGTGAAACTCCTCGCTGTCAGGTGAAAAGAAGCGGCTGGCGACTCCACATGTATATGAGGCTGGCATGTGGTAGTCTACACCCTCCCCAGACCGACAGAGGATAGTGCATCGAGCAGGCCTGTGATAAACAGGTGAATTAACACAGGAAATGTATGGTAACATGAAACATGCAGAGTTGTGAAAAATTGAGTTTAAATGTCTTTAGCCTAGGTGCATGTAAATTTTTGGCTATAACTGTAACTGGACACAGGGAGATAGGGTAATTCTGGTTTTAACTGGTGTTTAACTGGTGTTTTATTCATAAGACAAAACAAATAGACATTATATTCTCTGTTCACTCTCACAGGGTCCTGGCAAATATAATAAACAAAAGTAACAAAGACACCACGACAGCTTTCAGTCTCTCTCGCACACTCGGTATGCTGTTTCCGGCCTCAGATGCCTAATGTGAAAAGAAGAAAAAACCTTTTAAACCTTGGGCTGAATAGTCACACAGCCCCAGCATGATAGCCCACTTAACCAGTAGGCATGGCCCCAGTTTGCCCAATTTCGTCTCCCAGATTGAGCCCTGCCACCGGCTTCATGGCATATAATTCAAGTAAAGTGTTTTTATGATTCTTTCCTTTGGCTAAGACCTAATGCCCTGCGTGAATTTCAGGACTGAGTAATTGTATAGTTGTGTTTCATGACCAGGTTTTGAAAATGTGTAATAGTAAATGGTGCTCAGGGACTCAGACGGGCTCTGGAGTAAATTACAAGACACAGTTGCATGTGCAATAAACAAACATCTATCATGGCAATATAGCTGCCTGCATGCACCAATTAGTGTGTCCGTTTTTTACTGACATTATAAAATCACAAAATTTTATGTGCACAAACAGTTCCATGAAATGCATTTAATGCCTTTCCACCCCCCTATTTCATTTAATATCCCAATTAAAAATGTGTGCAGGATGATAGTGATGACCTCATCTTTATATGACCAAGCCGACAGGCAGTGAGAGAAAAGACAGCAAGCCAGGGGGGAGGGGGGAGAGAAAGAATGTGACAGGGTGAGCAATAGGGAGGGAAGATTTATTAATTTTTCAGTATGGCATAAATTAGGTGGGAAAATGTGGGAGCTAAACAAAATGAATTGGAAAAACATGGAGGGGGTACAGGATCACATTAAATAAGTTACTGAGAGGCTCAAATTTTAATGCTTGATACACATTGGAATACATGCAATAAGAACAATTGCCCTCACTGTACTAGTAGATTTGACAGCTGATTGGAAGCTATACAGACAGGTGGGATACAGCTCTGTGTATGTGTGTGTGTGTATGTGTAGTGGGCCCTGCCCACTGCGGAACAAGAATGTGAAGAGAAAAACATCACAACTGTAACAGGATCTGTTCTATAGGGGGCCAGAATGGCCCCAGCCCACCTAAACACTTTCCAGGCCCATCCTCACATTTCAGAGCTTTCAAGTGCTGCTGGCAAAATTCCTCTTTTCCTGGTAACAGCCTTGCTATCAGTTAATAGCACAATCGTTTACTGTAAATTCATTTTCAAGTGGCCCGCACCCCTATTATTATTTGAAATTGCTCTACACAGCTCTCTGCTTTCACTGGAGATCAAAGTTGGCAAACAGCGACACCACGGACCATAAATGGTGACATGTGAAACAGCCAAGAAGCAGCAGGTAGGTAGCCATGTCAAATTTTTGAGAAAAGCCTTGCAGCCATTTTTCATGGAATCCCGCCTATAGCTTTAATCAAACAGACAGTAAAAAGTTGTGAATTTGTTGCTGTGGTTGAAATTGAACCGCAAAACAGAGCTGTGCAGCTTTGCTGCAAGTAGCTGTAGTTTGTTAGTGGTCTGAAGAGTAGCTAAGGAAACTAAGGAAGCCTAATGCATAAGGAAATTAAGTTTAATGTTTGAGGTCATTCATTATTCTGAATATATTATTCTTTAATAAGCAAAAATAATACTAGCTTGTATAGCTGGTAAAGCAACAGTGCAAGCATTAAAATAACAAAATGTTATGAAATGAATCGTCATGAAAAACAGTGGAGGTTCTTTTTGCAAAAAAAGGCATGCAAGGTTTTTTTTAAATTGAATACATTCAAATTATACATGCACTGCAATAAGAAACAAATATGGTCACCCCTTCCCCCATCTGCCCTACCTTCCTCAAGGAAAATGTGCTAGAATCAGGAGTGATGTGTACCATTACCTGAACCAGGACATAAGTGTATATTAATATGAAACAGCTAAACTAAGAAAAATATTCAAAAGCTGAATATGCCTTAGTCTTTGCTCAGAGTGATCATATGGTGTATAATAGTAGGTTAATGCAGCCTCTTAGAAACAAATAAGAACCTTAGTTTGCCTCAACTCAGCCTGGTAGCACATTCAGCTTGAGGTTAAGTTTTAGATGAATATCACAGAATGCTTCAGGCTGATTACAAATTCAGTGAGGCCACATTCCTCTCTGAATTGACAGGCTTTTGTTAGGTAATGCTATATTTCCGAATGTTGTTTTTCATTTCATAATGGCTTCATAATTCATTATTTAAAAATGGTAAGACTTCCTGTCAATCAAAACCAGCGGGACTGGACCTGCCCACTGAGCTTTAGAATGTGGCTAGTAGTATATGCACGTGAGCTCGACAATACATTTCTCAAAGAAAATGTAGTTTGTCGACTTTTTAACTTCACTATAGTGGTGATAAAAATAACAATTAGTAAGTGCTAGTGTGATATTATCCTTTATTGATCGCCCAGCCCGAAAAGACTACGTGGAACAACGGGGGCCCACCACTCGCAAGGTTCAGGATAGGGGTCGGGTATAATGCCAGTCACGCAGGGGGCAAGAACAGGGTAGATCCCTGCGTCATCTGCCCAGACGTCAGAAACTGATTCTTGGCACGTGGAACATTACCTCTCTGGTGGGGAAGGAGCCAGAGCTGGGTGTGAGGCTGAGAAGTACCAACTAGATATAGTTGAGCTCACCTCTACAGTGTTGGCTCTGGAACCAAACTCCTGCATAGGGGGTGGTCTCTCTCCTACTCGGGAGTTGTTTAGGGTGAAAGGCGCCGGGTGGGAGTGGGGATACTCACAAGGCCCTGGCTAGTGGCTGTTCTGTTGGAGTTTACTGCAGTGGATGAGAGGGTCGCCTCGATGCAACTGCATGTGGCAGAGAGGAAATCCTTGACTTTTATTTGCGCTTATGCACCTAATAGCAGTTTAGATTATTCGGCCTTCTTGGAGAATGTGGAAGGGGTGTTGGAAAAGGCCCCACCTACTCACTCCATTGTCCTACTAGGAGACTTCAATGCTCACATTGGCAATGACTGGGAGACTTGGAGGGGCGTGACTGGGAGGAATGACCTCTCTGATTTGAACTTGAGCAGTGTTATGTTATTGGACTTCTGTGCTAATCATGGTTTGTCCATAACGAACACCATGTTCGAACACAAGTGTACCTGGTACCAGAACACCTTGGGTCAAAGGTCGATGATCAACTTTGTAGTTGTTTCATTAGACCTGTGGCCATTTGTTTTGGACACTCAAGTAAAGAGAGGAGCAGAGCTATCAACTGATCACCATCTGGTGGTGCGTTGGATCAGATGGCAGGGGAAGCTGCCAGACAGACCAGGTAGGCCCAAACGTGTAGTGAAGGTCTGCTGGGAACGCCTGGCAGAAGAGTCTGTCCAGAATGATTTCAACTTTCACCTCCGAGAGAGCTTTTCTTGTATCCTGGAGGAGGTTGGGGACATGGAGTCTGAATGGACCCTGTTCAAAACCTCTATTTGTGGTCAAAAGCTGGTCGGGGCCTGTCCTGGCGGCAACCCAAGGACCCGTTAGTGGACTCCAGCAGTGAGGGAGGCTGTCAAGCTGAAGAAATAGGCATTCCAGGTCTGGTTGGCATTGGGAATCTCTGATTTAGCAGACAGGCAGGCAGGCGAAAAAGGTCACAGCTGTGGCAGTTGCAGAAGCAAAAGCTGGGACATGAGAGGAGTTTGAAGAGGTCAGCCCTGAAGTGGTTCTGGAAAACCATTCGACACCTCAGCAGGGGAAAGCGGGACACCATTCAGGTAGGAATGGTGAAACTCTGACCTCAACTGGGGATATTGTCACAAAGTGGAAGGAACACTTGACCTCTTGAATCCGACACGCCGGATAATCACACTCCTCAGCCTCCACGGGAAAGTCTATGCCAAGGTGCTGGAAAGAAGGCTTCGCCTAATAGTTGAACCTCAGATTCAGGAGGGAAAATGCGGGTTTCGTCCAGACCACGGAACAATAGACCAGCTTTTTTTACCCTCTCACAGATATTTGAGCGGGTATGGGAGTTTGCCCATCCAGTCTACATGTGTTTTGTGGATTTGGAGAAGGCATATGACTGTGTGCCCCGGGGTATCTTGTGGGAGGTGCTGCAGGAGTATAGGGGGCCGGGGTCACTGTTGCGTGCCATTCGGTCCCTGTATACTCGAAGCGAAAGCTCTGTTCGTATCCTCAGCATTAAGTCAAGCTCATTCAAAGTGGGTGTCAGACTCCGCTAAGGGTGCGCTTTGTCTCCCCTCCTGTTTGTGGTACTCATGGACAGGATCTCAAGGCACAGCTGAGGTATGGAGCGTGTCCAGTTTGGGGACATAGGAGTGGCATCTCTGCTGTTTGCAGATGACGTTGTTCTCTTGGCCTCATCACACCGTGACCTTCACTAGAGCAAATTGCAGCTGAGTATGATGCGGTTGGGATGAGGATCAGCACCTCCAAGTCTGTGACTATAGCCCTCTTCCGGAAAAAGATGGTTTGCCCTCTTCAAGTAACGGTGCATGTCCACTGCAGCGTCGAAAGCAGCGCGATTTGACACCTCCCATTCATTTCCTCTGGGACAACCGTCAATCTGCCCCGCAATGCATTCTGGTAGCGGCACGCTGAAGCGATGGGTAGCAGCGAGACAAAAAAGTTGAGCCGAGCTCAACTTTATGCAAATGAATCCGTCGAGTGCGTTCCATTGAGCCGATCAGGTGAAGGTTGTGCTGCTGTTTCTTTAGCCGGCTAGCCAAAATCTTGTTCGGTAAAAAAAGTTCCGCGCATTTTGAGGATGGAGGAAAAACTGATAAATTCTGTAGCTGCATTCCCGGTGTTATATGAGGTAGAGAGCAGCTATTACTAGCTTCTTGTTGCGGTCCATGGCGGGTTTGCGATATATTGTGATGTTATCTGGATTTAAAATCGGTGGCAAATTATCCGGTTTGATATACGATAGATAGCTAGCTTGTTAACTTGGCACTAACTCCACTAGCCCTAACCCAAAAACTTAACTTAAAAAAAATTAAGTCAGTTATACTTGGAGAGTAATGTTAATTTTATTCTGGTTATTCCACTCCTTTGCAAGCTTATTAGACAAAGTATATTGTGATGCTCCTATATTTATACACGTAGCATGAGCTGGAACACATTTTCAGCAGGACTTCGTAACACCCACCAGCGCCCACCACATATTTTTTTTGACACGCCCCCAAGCAGCCAGGCGATGTGAAGCGACGCATCGACACGCGATGTTTGACGCTGCAGTGGACGTGCACCGTAAGGGAAGAACAACTGCCCCAGGTGGAGGAGTTAAAGTATCTTGGAGTTTCATTCACGAGTGACAGAAAAAGGGATTTGGAGATTGACGGCCATCTAGGTGCAGTGGTCGCAGTAATGCAGGCATTGTATATCGGATGGTGGTGGTGAAGAAGGAGCTGAGCTAAAAGGCAAAGCTCTCGATTTACCAGTCCATCTTCGACCCTACTCTTACCTATAGTCACAAGCTATGGGTAGTGACCAAAAGAGTGAGATCGCGAATACAAGCGGCTAAAATGGGGTCTCTCTGTAGGGTGGCAGGGCTTTAATCTCCTTGATAGGGTGAGGAGCTCAGATATCTGGGAGGACCTCAAAGTAGAATCGCTGCTTCTCCTCATTGAAAGGAGTCAGTTGAGGTGGTTTGAGCATATGATAAGGACGCCTCTTTGGCTCCTTCCTCTGGAGGTGTTCCAGGCTTGGCCACCGGGGAGGAGACCCAGGGGCAGACCTAGGAAACGCTGGAGGGATTATATCCAAAGGCTGGCCTGGGATCACCTGGGGATCCACCGGGATGAGTTGGCAGAAGTTGCTGGGTAGATGGAGGTCTTGGCTGCTCTCCTTGCCTCTTTGCCACCACGACCCTGACTTGGACTAAGCAGTTTGAGAATGGATGGATGGATGCATGATCACCGAATGAGGCTAGTATGTTGTAGCTAGCACAAACTAATAGAACCAACCCATAAAAAATGTACTTTTAACGGTACTTGTTCAGTCGAACATTAAATGTGGAAGCATTCGATTATAACCAGGGGCACCAAAAATTTTAGTCGCACCCTCCATAAAACCCAAAAGTTCCAGTAGAAGACTGAATTACATGTTTAAATATTATATATTTTCTGAATCATCATCAATTCCGCGTGGTCGCTTTGAGTGAAACTAAGCGATCTCAACATACAGATGATATGTAAATTACGCCAGAAGGATTCAGCATTGTTATTTGCTACCTAAACTTTTCAGCACACTCATCATTGTCAACATGATTGGAGCCAAAAATGTCTATTCTAAGAATCTGTTTAAACCATTCATCAATCAGCAGGGACTTTTGAATTACAAGGCGAGTGGTCCAGCGAAAATATTGACCTGGTGATCTGTCAGAATTCTGACAGTTCGAGCAAGCCAACTGCCGAGATGGCCACGAGACAGCAAGCTTCTGTACACAGACCGGCTGCCACTACTACAGAAAGGTCTACTGGTGAGGGGGAGCAACCATCGTTAGGCCAATACTGCAAAGAATTAGGGATAACTCACAAAATTTAATTAGTGTGTTCAAATAAATTACATATTAATTTATTGACAAATGGAGCTGCATTTGGAGAATCCGCCCCTTCCTCACCACCTACGCAACCTAGCTCCTGGTTCAAGCGATGGTCCTGTCCCGCCTGGACTACTGCAACTCGCTATTGGCTGGTCTGCCAGCATCCGCCATCAGACCCCTGCAGCTCATCCAGAATGCTGCAGCGCGTCTGGTCTACAACCTCCCCAGACATTCCCATGTCACCCCCCTGCTCACTGACCTCCACTGGCTGCCTGTTATGGCTCGCATCAAATTTAAGACCTTGGTGCTTGCATACCAGGCAGCTAAGGGGTCAGCACCTGGATACATCCAGAGGATCATCAGACCCTACACACCAGCCAGACCTCTCCGTTCTGCCACCTCTGGACGCTTGGCACCTCCCCCTCTTCGTGTCTGTACTTCCCGCTCCCGTCTGCTGTTTGTCCTGGCCCCTCGCTGGTGGAATGACCTCCCCGTGGCGGTCAGAACAGCAGAGAACCTGACTACCTTCAAACTCAGACTAAAGACTCATCTCTTCAGGCTGCACCTCTCCCCACCCCTCCCTAGCCTATAGTTTAGCTCAATGTACCTAGTTAAGCTATACGATCACGTTAGTTTTTATTTGGCAGGATTGTTTTTGTCTGATTCTGATTAGGAAAATGTGATTTCAGTGCTAGTTTGTACTTGGCAGGATTGTTTGTTTGCTGAACAGGTTACTCTACAGGGTTGGAGTCCTGATCTATCTGGATAAGAGCGTCTGCTAAATGCCTGTAATGTAATGTAATGTAATTTGATATTTTGAAGTTTTTGTGCACTCAAATACTGAAGACTAGGCTCATTAGGGAAGTTATTTTTGACATATTACATTTTAATTTCGACCTAGGTGAAATTAATGATAGTAACAAATTGCTCCTTCAAAAGATAATATCGCAAACAATCATGCGGCAGTACAACAAGCATCAGAGTTTAAAAAGTACTGAAAGGGAATTGCTTTGTCGCCAGAAATGTAATCTGCCTTTGAGTTCACGGGCAGTTAAGTCATGGCCTAACACACAGTTAGGGGCGCCATAGCTCAGGAGGTAAGAGCGGTTGTCTGCTAGTCGGAGGGTTGCTGGTTCGATCCCCGCTCTGGGCTTGTCGAAGTGTCCCTGAGCAAGACACCTAACCCCTAACTGCTCTGGTGAATGAGAGGCATCAATTGTAAAGTGCTTTGGATAAAAGCGCTATATAAATGCAGTCCATTTACCATTTACAGTGTAGGGAAAAACACCTCTATGAATTGTAGATCAGTAGGACAAATAATTAAAACGTATCCATTTTAATAATCCTCACAAAGTATAATCAGTCTCATAAAATGAATGAACTCACAATTATGAATTTCAATATTAAATATTACAACAATAACCGATGATATAACCTGTGTAAGTTCTTTGAGGTGGTAGGCTCAAGAATTTATCCGCATAATAATCAGACCAATGGTTTAATAAAATCAAATTTATTAAACAAACAAGAAACAAACTAAAATCATTAAAGGTTAAAAAGAAAATGAAATAAAAGCGGACACTAAACTGTTTTGCGTGTGTCTAGTCACGTGTGTTCACCAGCGCATGTGGGGCAGGGAACAAAAGATCCTCTGTTGGAGCAAACGTATGAATCAATATTTAGCATGTGCTGCTAAAAGCTGGCCTGGAAATCAGGGGAACCGCATGGGTAAAAGGCCCTGAAGTTAGCTACGTCTAGCTAATTTCAGCGTACCTTTGAAGTATAAAGACACGGGACCTTATTTTGAATGAGTATGTTGGTGCATGAGAGATCACATGCAGAGATCTCGGTTAAAAGGACGGCGCACTGTAAGCTAATGTTAGTAAGAGTATATACGTTAGCTATGCGGACGAGGCAGCTGTAGCTAATTAACAGGAGGCACAATATATTCTAAACACAACATTACATACAATCAACAACACAATTCCTTAAAAACAAAGAACAAACATAAGTGTGCTAAGCTAGTTGATGCCTGGATGTTTGTCAGGTCAGTCTTATTGCTTGAGTGCAGATGGTTCCGTATGGTGCAGGCTTGTCCAAGGAAACTCTTGACTTAGGCACCTGCTGTGAATCGGTTGCGCTGTAGAAACGCCGGTCTTCATCTTGTTTTTCTTTGTCCTGGATCTGGAAGTTACTTTGCTTACCGTTGCAGGAAAGTACATGGGTTACACACATTTAACTTTTTGCTATGTTGCAGAACAATACCAAATGTAAAGTTTTAGTAAACAAATTGATCCCTTGATTGATCCGTTTCCTTAGCTTACTTGCAGTACAGCTAACACATTTAATTTTAGTTATAAACGCTGGTCGTGGCTATAACCCGAGAGCGTCTCTCCGTGTATTCCTTTACAGGCAGGCCTTAGCTTTCATTAGGCCTATGTCCTTAGAGAGTGCCTTGTGCACCTCACTTCAGTACAGCAGCAAAAAGCAGAAGGGACAAGGAGAGATAAAAATTCACATTTTACAGGCAGCAAAAGAAAGTGCCCGGTCCATGTGATCAGTGTCTGTGATCCTGTGATCGTGACGTGTCATCATTGCACAAAAATGGCACCCAGTCCTTACAACAGTGACTCAGCCCACAAAGTCAGTCTTATATGTAAAGCCAACAAAGTAATCAGAAGGTTAGGAAATGAACTGGAAAATTATAAATGTGCTCAAGAGGGCTACAAGGTAAAGAATGATAACTTAGAAATGTTAATATCAGAGCATAAAGAAAAAGGTAAAATAATATTTAATATCATACCAAAATTAAATCTCTAAAAAATAATTTGAACAAAGCAACCGAGAAAATAAGCACATTCAAAGTAAGAAATGTAAATACGAGGTTAAAAAGTAAGGACGAAAAAAATCAATGCCTTGAAAAAATTGTGGAACGGGACATGCTGTTGATGCGCCAAATGGATAGGGAAAAAAGGAATTAAATTCTGAAAAAGAGCGCTTGGAGAGAGACATTGATGTTCTTCGTCAAAAGTTTCACAAACTTGAATCTACCAACAGACAAAAATCTAAAAAAATTGCCTGCACAAAAAGGAAATTAGACAAATCTGATTTGCCTAGAAAAATTAAAGAATTAAACAAAGAGGTACAATTCTTGCAGTCGGAATGCACAGAACTGGAGAATGAAGTTGAGTCCCTCTAAAACAAAAACGTAATGTTAGTTTAAGATGGTAAGTATAATGACAAAACTCGTCAGACAATATTGGAATTAACTTCTGCATTAGGGGTTAGTGCATCCAAAGCACCCAAGGTAGTAGATTGCATGTTGCGCACCGGTGGAGGTGGTAATGTGGATAGATTACCCAGCGAGTCGCTTTTTAGATATATTGCATGAGGCAAGACACCTTTCCTTACAGCAAATTAAAGAAAGATTGTTGTAAGAAAGTGAAATTACCCGGACAACTGACGGTACTTCAAAATTAGCACATAAATACATAACTGCAGGCCTTTGTTTCAAAGATGGAAGTAGGCTAAATTTAGGACTTTGTGAGCAATCGTCAGGCTCTGCTCAATGCACACTTGACACAGTTGTTGAAATGGTGCACAACGTTGTTGACAGCACTAGTGAGACAAGTTTTTCGCGAAAAAAAAAACATTTAAAAAAATTAAACATATAGTCAGTCATATAGGGCAAGCATCGAGAAAAAATCACAGAGAAAAAATGTAATGTATAGAATGGAAATTCTGCACAAAGTAATTGATGGATATAAATAGTTCAGTGATGCTGAAAAAAGAAAGCTTTCTGTGGTCAATGAACTGTTCTGCGGTATGCACTTAATTGATGGACTGGCCCATCAGGCGGGTGTAATGTTAGACATTTGGGAATCAATGATTTTCAAAGATGAAAAAGTAGGTAGCTTGGCGCAAAATCACACGATCAAAATACCCGCAGAAAGTGGTACAGTTAGGTTAATTTGAACAGTATGTAAGGCTGTACTAGAACGTGGATGCAAAAAAAGCGGAAAACCGCTACAATTCAGAACTTTTTTGCTTAACAGAAATGGTTCTGCTTTTCTACCTTTGGTTCCCTTTAGGGGAAACGCATACGTGTCACAATGCAGCAGATGTTTATTATCTCCATGCTGATTTGCCGGAATTCACGGTGGAGATTCAGAATGAAAATAAATGAATGAAGGCAGTGCATGCTGACCTTAGTATTATACAGTTTATTGCAGGGTGTAGAGCATTAGACTTGATATCTTAAGTTGTTACGGAAACCTTTTGGATTGCTCTCTCTAAAAAAGAGGTTTTGCAACTGCAAGAACATCTGTAAAAGAGCAGAGGGCCACATTTTGTGAACGGATGTTCGGATGAGAAAACCGGTTGCAAGCGCTTAGAGAAAAACAAGACTGCCAAACATAAATAAATTGAGGAAATTCACAAAAACGAAAAAATAGTTACATTTGAGTTAGGGAAATATGAGGGCTTTGGACTAGTGTACCCAAAATACATGAAAACATTTAAGTTTTAGACAATCTTCTAAACTTCAAGCTGTAATTCCATAGCTGATGTTTAGAAGATTTGTTATCAGTCAGAAAAATGAGAAAGGCGTTTTGAACATCTCCAAAAATGGAAAAAGGCTCATTTTAGATCAACTCACCAGTAATCTGAAGAGTGTGTTATCGTCACCTACGCTGTGTGACACAGGGTTAGAAGAAACATGTTCTGCTGCACCTGTAGGTTGTATGATGTAGGTTTATATTCCCAAAGTGCAGAACAAAGCGGTATAAAAATAGCTTTGTTCCAGCACCCATCATTCAGATGGCAACATTGCACATACGATATAGAAGCAACGTTTTATCTATTTATTTTATCTTTAGTTTTAGTGGTTTTAGTGATGATTGGAATCTTGAGTACTTTTAGTTATTTTATCTATTTTTATTTATTTTATTATGCTTGTAAATGGTAAATGGACTGCATTTATATAGCGCTTTTATCCAAAGCGCTTTACAATTGATGCCTCTCATTCGCCAGAGCAGTTAGGGGTTAGGTGTCTTGCTCAAGGACACTTCGACACGCCAAGGGACAGGTTTGAACCGGCAACCCTCCAACTGCCAGACAATCGGTCTTACCTCCTGAGCTATGTCGCCCTTGTCTGTGTTGTTTCTAAATTGTATGTCAAGATGGATGACTTGTCGACTGCAAACCAAATCTACCTACGGGTACAAATGAGGTAACCTGAAACTGAACCTGAAGGTTTAGTTGCACAGAAAAAATATGAGTTTTTGAGGGATGCTGCTAAACAGCACCTCAAAACGCAACATGTGGGACTTAAGCAAGCCGGTTTAGGTGTCTTTAGAATTCCAAGTATTGCAAGTCCCACACAATTACTGGGCAAGTGTGTAAAACATGCATTCACTGAAAAAGCAATAGTTGAATGGTTTAATGCCACTATAATAGACCTTAGACAGATCAATGATACATATAATCTTAGAATAAAATATGATGGTTACAAGAAATTGCACTGGTTTCCTTTATAGTCCAACTACCAGGAAAACAGCTTAAAGTTAATTCCCGTGAGTCCAGACTTAGTTGGGAAGAAAACTGAGTATGTTTATTAGCACAGAAGATGGTGGTGCTTGCTGGTGGCCAGCCAAAGTAATTTGTTTTAATAGTAAAGACTCCTCCCCTCATAGATTATGAAGAAGAGAATGATGAAATGGGTAGTTCTGTAGCAGAGTACCCACTTTTACTTTGAAAATGAAGTTAGAATTTTATCATAAAAATATGTATAAATTGTAAACAGGCAGTTTTACATGAGGTTGTTAAGGGGTAAGTTTAAATAGGCCGTTCTAAATAGGCAATTCAATATAGCAGATTCAAAATAGGACATGCAACTGGTGATATGAGAAGGGTGACCCCCTGTTAAGCCAGCTGTCAATCCTTAGGCGTTCTATAGTACAGGTGAATCTGTATACAGTACCTTCGGAAAGTATTGAGACCCCTTCACTTTTTCCACATTTTGCTACATTACAGCCTTATAAAATTTATTAAATTCATTTTTATTCTCATCAATCTACACACAATACCCTATAATGACAAAGCGAAAGCAAGTTTTTAGAAATATTTGCAAATTTATTCAAAATAAAAAACTGAAGGCACTGTATATGTTAAGACAGAAGTTAAGTAGGGTAGGCGCTCAGTATATAGTTGCTCCCCCAAACCACATCTACCCGCTCACATACTACCAAAAACACACATACCATGACCCTTCTTCCACTGCACACACACACACACACACATACACACTGGTGTGTTACTATGGGAGGTACATCATCTTAAATCAAGTTTTCCAAAAGCTAATTTCTGTTTTCCAGATGAGACCCAGAAATACTAAAGAACCAGAGAAATTGGACTTTTTGACCACACTCCATCCCAGGGCAGCTGGATTTAAAAAGATTTACCTGCTGTAATGTGTTCTATGATGTTGTTAACAGTACTTATGGTGTGGTAGGACCACCTTTGTTTTGGCTGTGGCCCACTACAGTGCAGAATGCCCAATGATGATGACAGTACCATGCAGCCAATCACAGGATTGCCAGATGCATGTATCAATGAGGTCAAAGACCTATAATTTGAAATGTTACCTGAGGGCAATTTTAATCACATAGTAATACTGAAATATATAATAATGATTATTATTATTAGTAGTGGTAGTAGTAGTTGCAGCAGCATTAATAGTAGTAGTAGTAACAGTAGTAATTAGAAAGTAATTGGCTTATTAGCATGGCAGTGTGGATAATTTTATGTATTCCAGTGTAGTATCGACAACTGTACTGTACTGCCTGGTTTTACCTTCTCGTTCTCTCATTCTCGTGCTTCACCAGTCAAAATCCTCCACCAACACTCCCCTCCCCCACTTTCTGTGAAAACAGTCTCAGCAACCTATCGTGGAATTAGACAAGTCTTCGTTGGATGACTGTTGGGGTGGTGCTGGTCAGCGCAGAGTGGGAAAGAGTTACGTCTGACAATAACCCCCTGCACGTGATCGAATAAATCCAATGAATTATAAGCAAATTGGATCCAAACAAATACTTTGGGTTGGTTGGGCATGACTCGGTGTCGATCAGTTTTCTGACTGACCAGTCAATTGTAATTTATTTTGAAGTGGGAGGGAAATTAGCGATTTAAACTGGGTGTTTGTCCCCGAGTTTGCCAGTTGCATAAGAAAGTCTTCAGGACTTTGCTCCTGATATTCCTCGCCCATTCCGAGCATTCTGGCGCAAGGACTGTGCGGGGGGAGCGGGGTAGGCCCAGGTAATAAATTTTAATATATAATTAGAATTTATATAATTATAATGTATAACTAAATATATTAAAATAAATTAGAAAATTATTGTTCTCATTTATTTTATTATAATCCTGTTAACAGCATTAAATTAGCTCTCAGCTTCTCCGCAGAGGTAACCATAGGCTTACACTAATATGAAATATTTGGTTGGCCGAAAGATTAAAAACAAAACAAATTCCTTCATTGTGTGCATCAAATTTTCATTGAGATGCTTTTATGTAGGCTAATAAGTATTTTGCTTTATTCCCCCCCCCCCCCCCCCCCCCCCCCCCCCCCCCCCCCCCCCCCCCCCCCCCACAGCCAAAAGAGTGTGCATGCTGTCCAACAGTATGCTTAGGGGCATGGAGGAATCTGTGCTTGATGTTACCCTCTGGTTGCACCCAGGCACCACCCTTCAGAGAACCATGCACCAGCACATGTATCACTTCTCGCACATTAGAGAGGAGATCTTGCTGCTGGTGCATATTGGAACGAACAATGTCGCAAACGGGGACTCCCCTTCCGACATCCTCAGAGGAATGCTGGAACTGATAGATAGGATAAGTTGAGCATGTCAGCATGAAGTAAGGTTTTCAAAATGCTCCGTTTTACCCTGGCCAGTGGACAATGCCGCCACAAAATTTACAACGAAAGAAGATAATCGGCTGCTGGAGCATCTGTCCTTTCAAAAAGAGGGCGTCGTTTATCTTAGGACCAATCGATTATTTCTGAAGTACTCGCAACCAATTAGGTCACTTTACTGCCCTGACCGGCGACATCTGAATGAGGGCAAACGTAGACTTTTCTATTATTAAAATAGTTTTTTGTCTCAGTATTTTAATAGATAGGCCAAAATATAAGTCTTATTTTTATTTTATTACTTCAACAAACATTGTGCCATCTATAAACCTGCCAATATTGAGTTCTGATTAATTGCATGGGTTTTAATATGCTATTCACTATTTTAACAGGCATTACAAAATGGCAAGACACAAAGATCTGGATCCAGCACATTTACAAAGGAAAAACTGTGATAAGAACTATCCCTTAAAATCATCAGTATCAATGATGTACCTGAATAAAGGCCGTTTTTCATTCGCATGACATTATTCAATGATTGAAGTAACTGATCTGGATGTCATTAAAATTAACTCAAGAAGATTGTATACAATGGTTGTGTCTATATGGTATACAGGAAATTTCAGGGAGTGGTGTTCTGCCATATAGGTATCTCCACAATATGATGCTTGCATCGAGTAATGTTTGACCTCATTTGTAAGCAAAATCTAAAAACTAGTTGCTAGCTTGCTACCCAGCATTAAGCTACAAATGGTTTGTTAGTCTTGTTTTATACAGCCTAATTACAGCAGCATCATTTTTAAATAAGCTAATGGACAATAAATAGACACAAACATCTTATTAACTTAAACAACGTTAACCGCTTTCCTTAGCCCCGGACCGGAAATTCTAAATAATAATGTTATTAGCAGTCGTGCTGGCTGACTGATTATAAAACAATAGCTTTTGTTTATCAGTACGTGAACCAGCGTTCCAGAATATTGAAGACCCTGTGCAGCCTCCCTTTTCTTACATTTAAATTGTTCCATTAGTTAACAAATTACAATATATATGTGTATTTTTTTCTACTTTTTCTATTAGACTTTGAAAAGATAAAAAAACCTGCTTTAATGTAAAACCTGAATTTCTTAATATAGCAGACTCAAGACTGGCTGGGCGTGTCAGTTCTGTCCTAATTATTTATGCATTCACTTTTGATTGACAGCCCGGGTTGCTCACTCCCACTGACCTAGATCAGTGTCACTCCACGTAATGTCAGTTGTTAAAGCTAGTTATCATACGACTGTAACGAGTACAGCAATAACAGCATTACATTACGTAACATTACATTTATTTGGCAGATGCTTTTATCCAAAGCGACGTACAAAAAGTGCATTTAGAAATTTTGCATTAGAAATATTGAGCCGTATATGTATGAGCTCATCGCTTATAGCCTACAATATAGGACCCTAACGTTATAGGAAAACCTACGTTAGCACATAACATTATTGATTGGTTTTTTGCAGCAGTAACGTTATAACAGTCTGGCGAATAAAGTAATGTTACACTCGCCAGCTAACGTTAGCTATATTTACACAGGATAAATATACCTCATTGCTACATTAGTAAAATTATCGATAGCCAGACAGCAAGTAAATTGGGGAGATGAGGTTAACGGCAATGTTATAGTTTGTAGGCTTGATTCAAATTAATAGCGGAACATCATCTAGCCCAAACGAATGCTTACTGGAACTGGTCCATTCAACCGGTAAGTGTCCATTCGAGCTAACCATCATCGACAGCAAAGTAAAGTGAGGTTAGGACGGCTAACATTATGATTTGTAATATAATCTATGATCGTATCAAAGGCTTAATTAGATTATCGATAGCATCAAAGCTATCTAGGATTCCCTGGTTGGGTTAGTTAGCTACGAGAAACACCTAAAATAGAAAGACAAACAGACCTTATCTTGATCTTGATTGATAGTTGGCACAGCATCTGGCTTTAGAAACGTTGTCATGGAAAAACCCATCCTCTTCTGTTCATAATTGTAGAATAAATCGGGGTAAAATGTGTACTGCACAATTTTGTCACCTTTGATATTTCTAACTGTGCACCATTTTGTTTTTCTGTTTAATTGATCCAGACCTTTCGGAGACTTGGATCATTTGGCAAGGCGTGAAAAGATGCATTCCTATCTCTGCAATCTTTAATCACACAATAAGGCATTGTTGAACTGGATAGTTAATGTTAGCAGAAGACCCACACAATATGTATTTGAGAATTTGGTCATGGCTTTGAACTTGGGATGGCACACTACATAAATATTCATACTGGGTGAGTGTTTTGGCCACTGCACATTGGTCAATGCAAATTAGAAACATTTGTGACATCACGAATTTGGTCTCAAAACCACTAATACCAAACATGCCACCAGGTGGCAACGTCGAGCATTGTATAGTTTTTAGGGAAAAAAATCGAATTCATTACATAAATGTATTAAATACTTTTAAAATCAATGTGTAAGTAACCTTATAGTCTTTGGTCATAATATAAGCATTTTAAAAACATGATTTTGACTGCACAGGGTCTTTAAGAATTCTCATATGAAATACTTGGTTTTCCTGATCTGTTTTTTCGGTGCCGTCAGAGACATGGGCTGCGTCCCAAATCAGTCCCTTTTCCCTATATAGTACACTACCTTTTGGTATTAGCCATTTTGCAGTGTTTCCCATCTGAGAAACAAAATTGTAGCACACTATATAGTGAACTACAATGCTCTGCAAAATGTAGGGTACAAGCTCTGTACACCATTGACATATATATATATGTCTATGCTGTACACTATCCAGAAGCCCAAAAACCTGCAATACACTGCGGTGGGCTTTATGGTTTTGTTTCAACAAAGATGGCGGCTGAAGCAAGCGGTAGCTACGTGTATAAATGTAAGTTGTCCATTATGTTAAAAAAGGAATTATATTTGTATGTTTGGTACATTAAAAAGTCAATTTTCACTATAGTGTGCCAACTGTAATGTTAACAGGTTTTCTCCAGAGAAACTGCTTGCTAGCTATGCAGTTAGCTAATCTTGGTAGCACTGGAACTCAAGCAAGCAGTTGGTACCATTGATATTTGCTATAACCGTCATAATGGAGCACTTGACAACGCGTATTGAAGCTAGAGTAACGTTATGTAGCTATACATTTGGTAACGTACGAAAAAATATTTTTATCAGGGACCAAAGATGACGTCCAAAACCTGATCAGGCTGCGGTCTGCTAATGCGTCCCTGTTTTCAGGAAGGAGGAACACAGCGCAACATGGATGGGAGTAAGGCTGCCTATAATGTCATGAATATGAATAACCAACTTACTGTCTTGTTAGCTAGTGAGCCTGTTTCTTTATGTAAGTTTTTGCATGTGTTCTGTTTGGAAAATAATAAAGGTTACTGAGCAACTATGACTCCTTGATGACCTTTGCTAAGCTATACTGTAGCTAACTAGTTATGCTAATGGTTGAATATTCATCACTGGCTAGCTAGCTTTCAGTCAAATGTCAATGACATTTATTCTTTGTTATTTTTGGAAATATCAATACTGACAAGGAAGTTTTCCAAGCATAGTTAAAAATCTTAAGAACTGATGTTGGGCACACTGATGGCATGCTTGAAATACTTAAATCATGTTATTATAGCTAGATAGCTGCAGTATGATGAGTAGAAATCAAGTATCTCTGCATATAGGTTTGTTCACCGCAAACCAAAAAAATGACTAGGTTGTCACTAGAAAAGTATTTAATTACTTTTCGAAAAGAAATGTATATGAACGTTGTTGTCCTTCATCAGTGCCAAATGGAGCAGCAGTCATAAGCACTTGGTGGTATTCATCAGGTATGGTCTGTATGCTACAGCTGAAAGCCAGTTTGATTGATGATCTATAAAGTATGCATATTGCAAAAGACATTGATACCCACTAATAAAGATTAACTAATCATCAGTTATGCTGAGAACTCAAGTTTGGTCAGGGAGTTTGTGTAAAAGCATGTATGATACTGATATTTTTCAGAGTAGTCCTGGCAGACATGGGTGACTCCTACTAGAACTGCAAAAAAGTTGGAGAACTTGAAGAAAATTTACAAGGCTTGTAATGCTTACCATAAATCCATCATGCACCAGTATTTCTCAAGTTTTCATTTGGCTCCATTATGTAAGTCTTCCTGACTTGAGCTTTAAAGGAGTACCATGGTGATTTTCACACTTTCTCGGTTTTATGTGCTATTTGCACAAGAGGCATTGAAGAAACACAATGACTAAAGTATTAAATATGTCCGTTCTGTATTTTTGGAGAAATATGCGTTTTAAATTTATCGTCCTATTTTCAACCGGTTGAGAAAATTGTCAACTTGGTGCGTCACAAATACAGTAACCACTCCCCTTTCCACGCCCCGTAAACCCATGGATAACTCCAGACCCATGGTTTGCGCCACTGGCTTACAGGCAAGACAATGCAAATATTTGACTAACGTTAGGTTCACTTAAATTAGAGTGCCTTTTAAGGACTATTAGATTATTTCTGGTTATATTCATTTAGCTAGCTAGCTAACGTTAGCTAGCTAGGTAGTTTGCTTTCATAAGGCAATGTTATCGATAACGTTAGCTAGCTATTTTGCTTTTATGAGGACGTTATAGTTGTGCTTTTATCTTAACTTGGCTAGCTAGATAGCAAAAATTGTAATTGGATACAAGTCAACGTCCTTACCTTAGCTATCTATCGATACTTGATATACTACTAAGCTAGCTAGCTTGTGAAAATTCAGCCTCCCAAAAAGAGCGTGTATCATGGGGGTAGCTATGGTAACAGGGCACGGTCTGTCAATCATAGCTAACTGACAGTTGTCATTACCACGCCCAGATGGTTCGGGTGAACTTTTATAGTGGGAAATTTAGGCTTAGAAAAATACGTTTTAAAGTACATTGAAATGACTGAATAATAAAAAAAAAATTATGCACATTTGTTTTGTTGTTGCCTAAAGACAACTGGGAAGTGTCACGTTCAACCACCATGTTACTTCCTTTAAACATTGTTCATAGGAACTGAAAAAACCACTGGCCAGCATGGGAACAGAGTCAGGCGAGGCCACCGCAGCGACATGGAAGTGGTTCGCCTTGACGGATGAGGCATTAGATGGAAGGCCTTCTATTTGCCCACCAGTCCTTATTGCCTCATCCAGCAGGGACAGCCCTTCTGGTGTCTGCTGCGGGTGGCACAGCCAGAGCCAGGGACAGGAGTACTTCCCGGAAGCGGCAGAGGGTTGACCCCCTGCTAGAATTTATGAAGAGTGAGACAGAAAGGGCTGAGGCCAGGGACAAAAGAGCCGAGGAGACGGAGAACAGAATTTTTGCATCTTTTTGAAAAGTTGGTTGAGAAATTATAATTTAGTTTTTAAATAAATTTTTTTAAATTGCACAGCATATTCTCCTAAATTGCTTTTATTTGATGTGTAATGTAGCCGTAACCAAGAACAATTTTAAACTATATATTTTGTGTTATTGAACATGACATTTCCTAATATTGGTTAGATAGAAATGTATATCATAATGCATGACAAAACGATCCTTGGGGTATTCTCTCACAGCTTTTTTTTTTTTTTTTTCATGAGAAATTCGACAGTGTAGCTGTTAGAATTTAAAGATGAAGGCTATTTAATTTTGGGGGGTAGCCTACAGCAGGTTTTTTGTTTGCTAAATCGGTTTACGCCGTTGTTCACACAGCACTTCTGCCAACTAAACAGTAAGTCAAACAAGCTAAGCTGTTTAACTAAAAAATGATTTAGCAACTTGCTACTCTTGGCTCATTACTCCTGTAATTGTGATGGCATTTCTGAATCCAGCCTGTACAGAAAATGATTTTTTTATAGTTCTTATTGGCCAGTTTAAACAGCTTTGACCAGCCACAGACCAGCCAGAAGTATCAAAAACACACCTTAAACCAGCTTAGAATCCCAGCTGACCTTAGCTAGAATTTTCAGCAGGGTTTTTGCACTCATTCAATAAATTTGTGGATACATTGTTTATTGATTTGGTGCCTCTGTTGGGAATGGATGTGCGTGAAGTGGCTAATACGACAATAGCTATAGCAGTAGGGCTTACTGTCTATAATTGTAACGTGCAGATCGATATTTTTCAGTGCTGCTGAGTATGCCTGAATGCGTGAGCAACCCAATGACCGTGAGTGATCACTCCCTACTCATGTTGATTCATTTCATTTTTGAAAAGTCTCATTATTAAATGAAAAAGCATTCAGAAAACTGTCATGACATGAAAAAAAAGCTATTTGGAAATACAACATATTATGAAATAAAAATATATCACGTTATTGTGAAAAGGACAAGCATGAGATGGCAAATATTTCGAAATAAAATAAGTATTTAATTATTTACCAATTTCATTATGTATGTATATATTTATTTTATTACTTATTTCATTTTTAGCACGTTTAGTCCCCTCCCTCCATATCCCTAGACCTGTTTCAAAGCAGAAAACAAAAGTTAAATCAGAAATGCTTTTTGTCCTAACCTACACTGAACAACATAGCAACATCAAGAAACTTACTTTTACAAATGTGCCAGACATGAAATAAGTGGTCCATCCCTTCTGGACACAACTCCTTCACCCACTTGGCTACCTACAAAGGTGCAATATAAGAAAATGTGTACTTGAATATCAAATGCAGTGGGTGTGTGTGAGTGTACGTGTTTACCTGACGATTTCTGTGGGTGATGAATGAACTGTATAAGAACTAGAAGGGCAACCGCCTTCTCAGAACGGCGCTTTTCCCACAGCCCATAGTTAATTCTTAATTCTTAGTTAATAGTTGGAATAATGGATTATAAATGGATAACTATCGAATATCACTGTCAAGTGAGCTGTTTATTTTCAATGAAATAACAAGACTTTTTTTAACATGTCGCACAGTAGGCTAGCCATGGCTACTATTTTATCGACGACATTTTATGAGAAAACGTGATCTACTTAGCCAACGTATATCAGCACTTTTTATTTCGAGCAGCCGTTAGAACAAGTCACGGTAAAGAAATCCGCATCTAGGGTTAAAACAACCCATTTTGGGAAATGTAGTGAAATGAAATGGCCACATGAAACACATTATTTCAAACTAAATTGTGTAGATTAAAATCGAAACAAAAACATTTTATGAAAAATAGGGAAAGAGAGTGTTTGGTTTTTTGGCGATGAAATATTTGTAGGAAAATGCTCTGTCTTGCTCCCCCCCCCGGTCGGGTTCGACAACAGCCAACAGCCCCCCCCCCCCCCCCCCCCCCCCCCCCCCCCCCCCCCCCCCCCCCCCCCCCTCAAGTCGACCGACACCAACCCTAGTGACGCCACTGATTTGTGAACAAATCTTTTTAGTGAACTGATTCTACTGATTCAGTACACTGAAAAGAACTGTTTTGACCATCAATATTAGCATTTCGGCTAGCTAACAAAGCTAGCTATCACGATACCGGTGTAACCGATTTCGCAAACAAACCTGCTGTAGGCTGTTCCCTTAAAATGAAATAGCCTAGCTATACGGACAGTACTTTTCACCAGCATATGTTATAATCTAACAACACTTGAGATATGCAACCATAGTATTATTATGTACAAGATAGCATCAAAATAGCCTTCATAACCGTTAGCTAACATTAGCTATACCTAGTTAGACTAGGCTATTTGCAAACTTGTTGTCAACTGGTTATAGATGCTGTTCCCCCCCTTACAACAAACCGTGACAGCACGTAACCTGAGATGTTCTGTCCTGGGAAATATTACTCACTTAATTTTGAATTTGAAACTTTTGTTATTAAGCACAAGGTAAAAACACCTATGCAACAGTTACTAGCCAGTTAAGCTAGCAAAATTCATAACTGTTAGATAACAAGTCGTTATCGTGCCATTTAGCTGTACTAGGCTTACCCAGAGCCATAGATAGATCTTTACAGCTCTGGGCCTACCCACAGTTCTGTAAGAGAAGCCACTGAGCAGACAGGCCCCGTCACGTGATGAAGCTATAGTTTCCTCACGACCCCGTTTAAAATCTTATCGCTTTTGTTCTCGACCAATCAGAGATCAGTCCGCCAAGTCAACGCAATTGGGATAGTGATATTTGATCATAATTTTCTCAGTTCTATTCAGCCAAAAAAAGGTTTTGCTCCAGGAAAAATGTATAATGTTATTGACTGCTTCCAGGGCTGCCAAGTTTCATCAGAAGTTTGGAGTGAGATTACATGTTTTGGGGACGGAGCGACCCAAAATTTTGCGTTTTGGCAGCGGTGGCCCCTCTCCCCCACCCAATTATTTTTGCAACTGAAAAACCAGTTTCCTGTAATTTTACATATTATTAATAATTGACCAGCACAAGTAGAAATGAAAACAACTGGAAAATCTGATAAAACAAGACAAATTCAGACAAATAAAATAAATTGTTTTATTTATAAAATTTCAATGAATACAAATGGATAACTTCATCCTCAGTACTAGGGATGAGCGAGTACACCATTATCTTATATGTTCAACCAACTAGTTGCTAGCTAACTGGCTAGTTAGCCCCACTGGCTAGTTTAGCTATGGTGAGAATAATGTGTTGAGCCGAATCTGAGAATTGCAAACTTTATTTTATTGAGAATATATGACAATAGATAATAGATCCCTGTGGACAGAGTGGCTGTGACGATGGCAAGATTGTGTTGTGTGGCGCAGCAGCAGTGAACTTTACGCTCTGTGTAGAAGAGGAGCTCTGTGTGTGGCTGGCCTATCACAGAATGACGTGGACACTGGACACAGCTACCCAATGAGTATTTTCCTTCATCACGAGTACGGATATTGACACATTTTACTCGGATGGTGCTCGTGCTCGTAAAAAGTACATTATCCGTACCGGATACTCATTTCACCCGTACTCAGTACAGAGTCTAAAAGAAAATTGGGCCCCATTAATAGGGCATGGGGTTAAGGAATGATTCAAATCAGCCCCTTGGTCGGCAGCAGTGTGTGTGTGGGTGTGTGTGCATGCATGTGTTTCGGTTTACAAACGGTGTTCCATGATGTTGTAGGTGTTTGTGACAGATTTTGATGCCTTGATAACAGAGGTAGGGGCCTCCCACTTGAAACATTGCGGCTCAAGGCCGGCCATCTTCACCATCATGATGGATGAAAGGGTTCCATCAAGAGCCAAACTGTTTTGAGTTTTGGTTTTGTTCAGCCCCACCACGGAGACCACTCGTTCAGCATCAGCGTTTGCATGTGGAAGTACCAACACCAACTTGGCAATACGAAAGAGCCTCCCAAATCTGTTCATACCGGTCACCTTTGAAAAATGTATATAGGAAGCCTAATTACTCTCTTCTGCATTAAGTTGATTAAGTAAATGTGTATGTCAAAGGGTGCAGAATAATTCTTACCTTATTCTTCATTGATGCCATGTTCCCCCAAAAGCTCTCAACATCGAATGTGGCTGGGTCTTGGGGTATGAGAATGTCCATGAACTGGTAATCCAGAAACTTCTCACTCAGTTGGTCATGCTCTTGAGGTCCGTGGTACGGGAGAAGTTCAGCAAACCTAAAAGAACACAATGTGCACTGATATGATAAAGTCACAGTAGCTGAAATAACATGGCTTGTTTTTCAGATGTGGTCATCAAACTTCACAATCTATTCAAAATGTCGACAAAGTACAAGGCGTCTTCCACTCCACACTCTGTCCTCTGCTGGACATCAACAAACATGACATTTTTGAGCAGGGGCTCTCTCGGGTAGTTTCTTCATGGCATACTCCACAGCCCTCAACAGAAATGCCAGTGCTGCCTGTTGGAACCTCTCCACTTGCTGCGGTGTAATGTCTCCTGCATCAAGGACCCTGTTGAGTGTAGGTCGAGTAGTAAAGCCGATATTCAGCTTTTCTCCTGCCAGGGAGATACAAGAAATCAACTACTTTAACATTAGGAACAAGTAAGTACAGGTAAGTTTACAAAAATGTTTTTCTTTCACAGGTTTCTTTACAGAGTTCATTAATAATCATCAACAACCACAATATCTAACTTGAATACCCCTCTTTCAGTATCTCCCATCACATCAGTGATGACATCACCAAACTCATAACTTGTCTGAATAGGCAGCCCTCTCACAAACAGTCTACGTGAGGTCAGTGAGTGGATAGTGTATGTGTATCTGCTTATGTGAAACTTGGAAACTTGGAGAATTACCTGGCAGTTGGTTTGATGGGTCCTCGTAGATGATTTCATGCGATTCCCGGCTCTGCAGTGCTACGGGCTTCAGAAACTTCAAGCACAACTTGTGGATGAAATTTGTCATCTACAAAATTGTATGTCAGAAAAGATTTTCAAAATGACATTTGACCTAAGAAGTAGGGCTTCATGAAAAAAGGAACAAACATAACACATTATTGGCAGGAGCATATCCTAACCCTCCCATTTTACCTCATCATGTAGAAGGAAGATGGAGGACTTGTCACTCTGGAGGAGGAGGTTGAAGGTGGAGAAGACTGGCAACGTTGCTTGATAGAAGAGTAGGTACACCTCCGTTACTGGGTTAGAGAATGCTTCCAACAGCCTCCTGAACCTTGGTTGTTCCTCATCTGTGAATAAAAAAGCACAGGTTGTGCATACTACATACATTTACATTTCAGTCTCTTGTAATAATCTTGCATTCGTATCATTGAAATATGAGGCCTACTTGATGACTTGAAGTAGCTGGCCAGTGGCTCATACTGCCGCAGAATGCGAGTCAAACACCTCTCCAGGCTCAACTATCGAATGGAAATGTGCTGGAGTATTTCTATATACTCACTACCATGGAACTCACAAAATTCTATGACAAAAATGTTACATCTTAATTTCAGTCCGATCAAAATCTTCTGCATTTCATTTGTAATACATTGGGACTGGTTAAAGCGCATACCTGTCAGGTAACCTTTACGATTGGTGCTACCTCTAAACCAGTATCCCACATCCACAATCAGATCCTCTGGATCAAATCCAGACACCTGCAATACATGATGATTTATAATCACATTACATTTTGGTCATAGATTCATTACACCACAGCATAACAAACCATTTTACTTGGCATTAGGCTTAACGGATAGGTCATTGAAAGCATACATGATTATACTCACCTCCAAAAAGCCCAGCACAGCCTGTTTGGCAGTGTTGTGGATGATGTGACAGGGGCACCCGTGGTGACCTGGTGGGACCTATCTGCAAGATAGGAAGCAAACCAAGACAGTCCCAGAAATGCCCATCTCAGCCAAGGTGGAGAGGAGTATTTTGTGGTTGACCGTGTTGAATGCTGCAGACAGGTCAAGGAGGATCAGGACAGAGGAGAGGCGTGAGACTCTTACAGTGGTGAGTGCCTCTGTCACAGCCAGGAGGGCAGTCTCTATTGAGTGCCCGGATCGGAAGCCAGACTGGTGAGGGTCTAGCGGGTTGTTCTGATGGAGAAAAGAGGTTAGTTGTTTAAGCACTGCTCGCTGAAATATTTTAGACAGAAAAGGTAGAAGCGATACAGGTCGATAATTCATTACATCAGAGGGGTCTGAGTTGAGTTTCTTGAGGAGTGGGGTAACGCAAGCCATCTTAAAATCAGAAGGAACATGACCAGAGGCAAAGGAGGAATTAACAATGGAGGGCAGATAGGGAAGGATCTCGCCGGATATGGATTGGAGGACTGTACACTCCTGGGCAAAAAAAATGGGCTAAGCCCAAAATGGAAAAATATTAATCTTTTAATGGTCTTAACAAATCATTGGTGAGAAAATTAGCAAGAATTAAACAAATGCACTCCTGAGACCTCCCGTGCCACCATGTGCTCATTTACTTTTGCTGCAGTGAACTGTTTAGGGAAAAGCTAGAAACAGGGAAATTCACTTATACAGTAGACAAATTAACATAATGTCAAATAAAAGAGTCATGTTTTGTATTTGGTAGCATATCATTTGCATGCCATGACTTCCTGATGTCTGTGACCTATCAACATCATCAGAGTCTGGATATCTTATTTTCAGGTTGTCCTACAAGCGATACAAAAACTCTTTGCATTTGAATGGATCTCTGTGGGAATTGGGGGGTGGGACTAGATTCAGCGGTAAATTATGCTTGATACAGTATGGAACACATTTGTTGGCTAAATGGCTTTAAAGTCGGACTGAAATTTGAAATATTGTATCATTATTTATATTCTATACCATTGCTAAATTGTTTTTAAATGGTTTTAAAATGTTTGTTTTTTTAATGATAAAAATGTATACTTTTGGACATATCACAAAAATGTTACTATCATGTTACTATGGAGGTCCAGTACTGCGTGGGCGGGGTCGAGGGCGTGCTCCTTGTGTTTTGAGTGACAGCTAGTGGACGGACCGTCTGAGGCTGAGACTACAGCTAGAGTGACCGCCGGTTTTTCCCTTGGCACACAGACAAATACTTAAAAAATACATTTTAAAATGACAGAAAAGTAGACAGCTGAAGTCAGCATTCTCTCCCAGTAGGCTAGTACAATGAACTCGGGCGAACTCAAATTACGATGGTGGGAAAAAAAATAAAAGTGCGGAAGGTGGGAAAATGTTGCCTGTGACAGCCATCAAGATAAAATTATAGGGATTGAGAGGTCAATAGGCTACATTTCAGTAGATAGTAAAGCTAAATGAGTTGTCATATTGCACAAAGTTAACAAATCTCCGTAGCTAACTAGATAAATAATATTTGGCTTTCCTGAATTGTTGCTTTATTACGTGTGATAATTACGTTGATGCTAAGATTGCTTTTCTTAGCTATCCTCCTTGTAAGCCAGGCGAAGGTAATTCATACACTCAGTAATTATACATCCAAAATATAATAATATAAGAAACTTACTTTGCGGTTATCCTCCATACTGCGTTTGATCGAATTGTGGGGACTGCTCCAGGGTTCAGTCGCAGTTCTTTGCAAAATCCACTCTGTTTTTACGCCCAATTCAAAAAGTCTCCGGTTTTAAAACGCAGACTGCAGACTCTTGTTTTGTTTGACACTAAGGAAAGAACCTGATAAAAATTTACCCACTGTTTTTTACATTTGTGTCCTTCGGGATTGTGTGTAGTGAGTCACTATTTGTGCCGTTCTTCAACACAACAGTGCCGCTTGCAAGGTGCCATGTTTGACAGACTTGACAGTGGGAATGCAGCCTAGCACTCAATGTCAATCATAAGCAAATACACGCTGTAATAGGCTGCATGCAAATCAGACCGCTTCCGGACATCAGAAGCGGCAAATTTTAGAAATGTGGGGAAAAAGCACAGTAGGTGGCGCAGTGATATTTAAAACAAAAAATTATAAATTGTAAATGATTTGTTAATACAGCTGACACTGCCTATTTTACCACAAAGGGTAGTACAAAATATAAGTGAAGCAATTTCAGTCATCAGGGGTCCAAGGTATCAAATGAGCCTCAAACCCCCGTGCTGCTACCAGATATGCAGTAGATACTACAAGCATTGTTTCTCCTGATTAATTTTCCTGTTGAAACTCAATGGAAAAAATATTGCAACCAACAAAGGACCTGATTATAACAATATAATCCATAAGCTATTTTATTAAAAGAGCGCACTATTTAGCAGTTTGGAACAATTTCTAATGAATGTGTAGCTTTATTGATATAGATCTTTGGAAAATGCCTACTGAAAAACCATACTCTTTCATTCATGTTTTATTAGGCAACATTATATCCTGTGGTCAAAAGAGCTTGGTTAAAGGAGTAACATGGTGGTTTTCACACTTTCTCGGGTTTATGTGCTATTTGCACAAGAGGCATTGAAGAAACATGATGAGTAAAGTATTAAATATGTCCGTTCTTTATTTTTGGAGAAATATGCGTTTTAAATTTATCGTCCTATTTTCAGTTGGTTGAGAATGTTATCAACTTAGTGTGTCACAAGTACAGTAACCACTCCCCCTTTCCACGCCCCGTAAAGAAATCTGACTGGACACACCGTCCTGCTACAAGTGACTGTGAAGTTTAGGGATAGCAAACAACAGGAAATGCTGAATCCTTCTGACGTAATTTACATAGAAACTGTACGCTCAGTTCGCCGCTAGTTTCACTCACTATGGCCAAGTGGAATCGATTAACGTTTCGGAAAATATATAACTTTAAAAAAAGGTTTAATTCAATCTTCTACTGGGACTCGTGCCGTTTTTATTGCAGGGTGTGAAAGAAAAAATTTTGGTGCCGCTGACTACTATATCGAATGTTTTTCAGATTTACCGTTCGATTGAGCAAGTATCATTCAAAGTACATTTTATGGGTTAGTGCTGTCCGATTGTGCTAGCTACTTCACATTAATCTTGTACAGCGATCAGTAAAGGCTAATAGCACAGCAACGCTAATTATTTGTCACTTGCTATCACCACTGTAATCAAAGAAATAAAATGCCACAAATGCAATAGTCAAGGTAAAAAATCTAAAATGAATTTATCCTTTTAGTTCATAATAAATACTGTGAAGATTCTGGGTTAAAATATACATATCCTGGATCAACATGCCAGTTTATAAAATCTAAGGGTGGATATACGAACTACAAAGCTCTATGAAAAAATAAACAATTACTTTAGCATCTTAATCCACCCAAAATGTCTAAATTAATAACCCTGGTCTAAAATAGCTAAGTCCAAACAAATCCAAAATCTCTCAAAAAGGAATATAATGCTTTTTTGTCCATTAGTAAAACCTGGGCCCCTTACGAGAGAGGTTTAGATGAAACATAGATATAGTTTAAACCTTCCATAATACCACTAACCTATTTAAAGACATAAATTCTAAAATAGCATTATATAACCGAAATATTTTGAGCAGTAATACTTACATAGCAATGATGAAATCTTATCTATGTTCTAGTAGATGAAATTTGAACAATAATCAATATCCCAGGTAGGTCCATCAGCAAACATATAACCCAGCTATGCCCAGAAGTCCTCAATAATAATGGTATTTTTCCAAGGGTCCGAAAAATTGTTGACAATGTTTCGTTGGGTCGAAACGATCTTTTAATGCTACCATATACTAAAGTAGATGCCATGGTGAGAAAATGTTGGGATTACGGCTGACCCAGTAAAAGCTGTTCCAAAAGAAGCAAAAATTGGAGCATATTTATGCATGGATTTAAGCTTATACTCCATCTACTGATTGCGCGTCCGCCATTGTAGCAACCTCACAGAGTAAACAAACATAGGCTATTTTTACAGTCTCTTAACTGCTACCACCTGTTGTTGTGGGCGGTGGTGACAATAACAAAGTGACAATAATAGCAATCAAACATGCTAAATTATTACCCCATCACGCCTCCAAAACCCGGCTGTAAGAATCACTAAAACAAATACCGAACTTTTGCTGACAAATTAGTATTTAGTGACCTAAAAATGTTGATTTATTCTATTAGTGCCTTCTTCAACACTTTAACTTTCCGTAATATGAAAAAAGGAAAATAGTAAAAAAATTTTACGGCCTTTTTGCTCCTAGCGCGATTTCAAGATTTCAAACTTATAGGACCTTTTCTCCCGTACCCGTGCAATTTAATGCTAATGCAGATTAGTTAATATTCATAATTTTGGAAAAATAAATTACCACAAATGCAATTGTCTGACAAAAAATCTAAAAGTAATTCTTTTTTAGTTTTGCAATGAAATACTGAGAGATTGTATATACAGCAGGTTAAACTATGCATGTGCTGGATCAAAAACTTCTTGACCTGGAAATTCATAAAATCTAAAGAGATGTGAGCTACTATAGATTTATGAAGCAAAACAAGCAATTAGTACCCAGCGTCTCCAAGTATCAAAATGTCCTAAATTGTACATTGCTGTAAATCACAACATATTCACGTATTTCACTACAAATCTGACTGTTTTGACTCAAGAAACTCACTGTTGCATCATTTTCAATTAGAATTACAGCTTCCATCAGTACAGTGGTCTAAAATATCTAAGGGTCCAGAAACATATCCAAAAATCTCTCCAAAAATAGATAAAATGCTTTTAATCCATTATAAAGCATAAATGAGCCCCATATGAAGGTTTAAAAGTAATAATCCTCGAGATTTTCATTAGACCAAATGTCTGCTAAGTCACTATCTATAAATCCGAGATTAGGTAACAGAATGGTGATTGAGACTATTATATTAAATTATTATTATAATAATAATTTGTAAAAATATCGAGAACTAACCACATGAGCTCACTCTTCCAACTCACTTGTGTGTGACGGCGTGCTGTTTTCGGTGTCTTCTAGCGTTACAATAACAGAAGGGGGTGTATTATGGAACCTAAAAGTTTTTGTGTAATATGGTCATATTGTTGTTGATGTAATTTTTGTATTACATTTAGTGACAATGTAACGTTACTAAATTATAGCTATTTGCTGGACCCCTAACGTTGACTACCAGACCATGTCAAGAAGGCAAACATTAGTTTAGACAACGTTTACGCACAGTATCCATCTCTCATATCAGGTAGCGTTGCGTTAGCTAGCTGTAAATGTAATTAACATAATCTAATGTCAGCTAACAATTATAAAAAACGCTAGCTAGCATACAGGCTAGTACCGACCCTCGCAAACTGTCTCTCGAGTACAATGCTACCTTATTTGCAGCGTTACAGCGTAGCTAACTAAAAAGTCAGTTCAGATCAATGATTCGCCCAAAGAGACTGGATGCAACGCAAAATTCCAAGGCGTCTGATTGTGAGCGTTCTAAAAATTTTTGACAAGGTGGGTCTTTTGAGACCCCCAGCATGACTTCAGGCAGCTCTGCAACTAACCAGTTTACTACGCTGCAACATTCTAAAGCTGTTTTGTCCCGTTCGCGATCATTGATCTGAACTGACGCCGCGTTACCGTTATTTACATTGCCATCAAGTTTCATCAATATATTATGATGGTCGAGGATAAAGGGGACCAGGGTATAGGTGGAGCAGAGCCCAGATCTGATTTCTGTGTAAAGATGTCAAGCCGGAGAAAACTAGTAAAAGAATACGGCAGTGTGGATTAGCGAATTATTATTTTATTACAACTAGTCATTACATTTTACATTTATATTACACTTACTCTTGTTCCTTCAGCCTTGATACCCTTTTTGATGAAATCTCCTTTATTTTTGTTTTATTCTTCTTGTTCTGATTGCTAATTTAACACACAGCTCAGCTTTATCCTCGAATAGTTTAGCTATGAAATCCAGAAACACCAAGTGTAACATTTTTCAGGAGCAGTAAAAATATCACAGCAATCATTCACAAAAAACATTATTAGCTACCTGAGATCATAATTCACTGATACAATGAATCTTTAATTCTTCTCTGCAGTGTGGGCAAAGGTGGATAAAGAACGTTTGTGAAGTGAGTCATCACTAATTCTACCCAGGTCTGCTACC
>JANEZO010000056.1:30000-53766 GCA_025169545.1 Anguilla japonica | reverse complement strand
CTCTCTCATCTTCTCTCTACACCCCCCCGACTCTCTCTCTCTCTCTCTCTCGACCCGCCGTTTCTCAGACCGCGTTATCGCCGTGCTCATCTCGCTCCGGCAGACGAGCAGAGCCGCGGTTCTGCAGAAGGCCCCGCTGCCGCTCGCTCCAGCTCGGGCTTTCTGGCGAAGCGCGGAAGAGCTGAAGACCGTGTGTTTTGATTGGTTACTGAGCGGCTCGGGTATGGAAGCCTGTTTGGCGGCTCCTGAGGGCCCAGACTGCCTCTGTGCAGTAACAGTGACGCGTGCAGCGGCCCTGCTTGGCCTGAGGGTAGCGCGTGGGTTACTGACATGTAGGCCGTGATGTCGCTTCAGATGTCTTTTCTGCCGTACTGTAGATGCCCCAGGGCCTGTGGGCATGCTGTGCTGGTGGAGGCACCACCATTAAGGTCTTACACCTCTTACACCAGAAATAGGCGTCACTTTGTAGGTTTGTTAAGCGAAGGGTTCGCCTCTCGGATTCCGGCCTGTTGTGTAGGGGATCCTGGGAAGTGGTGTGTTTGTGTGTGTCGTGTGCACCCACTCGGATAAGTGCATCTACGTTTGTGGTCTCAGTGTACGTTGGGGGATGAGATTCTGAAGTTTCGGCTGCGCTGGTCTTCCCCCTCCCCTCTGTCTTTCCCCAGTTTGTCAGTCCATGTCTCCCCCCCCCCCCCCCCCCCCCAGAGGACCAGACCAGCGTAGGAGGGGAAAATGTGGGATTGAATTGGCAGATTTGCCTGTTTCACGCGTCTGCTTTTTGATATCTCCGTATTAAAGAAAGATGCTGGCTGTCTGTCAGTGCGTTGCGCTTGCCCGGTGCATTCTGGGGCTTTTGCGCGGGCATTCTTGCCGCTGTCGCGGTGGTTAGCGGGAGATCACCTCTGGGGGTTGTTCTGTGTGTCACTTTTGCCCTGCAGGGCCACACACAGATCAGGCTGCTGGGAAACGGGACGGCCGCCTCCGGCCAGCTCTGAGTCAGGAAGCGCCGGCGTCACGGGCCACCTCTGAATCCTTCTGTCCCGGAAAGGTGTAAGGGTCTTTAGAACCGTGCTGCTGCGTGTGTGTGTCTGTGTGTGTGTGTGTGTGGGTGTGTGTATGTGTACGTGTGTACGTGTATGTGTGTTTGCATGCATGCGTGTGCGCGCGCTCGTGTGTGTGTGTGTGTGTGTGTGTGCGTGCGCGTATGTGTGTGTGTGCATGTGTTTGAGGCAGCTGGGTGGGAAGGATGTGTTCTCCCTGTGAGCTTGTTATCTCAGCAGCACCATGAAAGCCCTGGGCTCCTATAAGCCATTGCCAGGCCCATCCCAATATTTATGTGTGCAGGAGGACAGGAGCAGCAGCCCCCCCCCCTTCCCGAAACTGGAGATGAGCGGAACTGCTGAGGGAAGACACTACAGGACCAACCCCCCCTGGGCTCCTCCTCCCCCCATCCCCCCTGCTCTCCTCCCTGCTCTCCTCTCCTGTCCTCTCCGTGTGTGTGGGGGGGGGGGCGTGTGAGGGGAGGGGGGGGGAGCGTGGGAGTTGGGGGGGGGGGGGGGGGGGGGGGGGATTTCGGCAGCATGACCGGGGTGCAGATGAGTCCCCTCTCAGCCAGACGGCGTCTCTCGGCGGGCCAGGGTGGGCCCCGTTTCTCTGGCGACCGTAACCGCGACGGCGACCGTGCGCCCAGCGTGTGCAGAATGCACAGCGCGTCTGCCGGTGAAGGGGGCGTGTCTCCACACACCAGCCCTGTCAGCCCCGGGGGGGGGGGGGGGGTTTGGCAGGTTAATAAAACTGGTGCGTCCATTTCCCTGAGCGAGACTCTCCCCCCCCCCCCCACCCCCCCGGCTGATCTGCGGTCCCCGCTCCTCGGGCTGATCTGCTGCCAGATGGGAAATGATTCGCTGTCTCTGTACGGGATACACGCCGTCCGGGGACTGATCGCAAGCTCAGACTGTTTGGTTTGAAAAACCACAAGCGAGACGAGATGTAAGCCTCTGCCCCCCCCCCGCCCCCCCCTCTGCCCCCCCCCAGGCAGCCTTTATTTATGTAAATGCTGTAAACCCTGAGGAACGGTGCATGCAAAGCAGCAAACGTCCGGGCGCGGGGCAGCGGGAAGGTCAGGGGGGTGGGGGGGCCGTGGGGTTGGGGGGGGGGTGCGCTCAGTCCCGAGCCCCAGCCGCTCAGAGCTGCCCTGCCGGCCTGCCGGGGGGGTCTGAGCGCTGGGCCAGGTGTGCGGGGGGGTCTGAGTGCTGGGCAGGTGTGCGGGGGGTCTGAGCGCTGGGCCAGGTGTAGCGGGTGGCGCTGTCTGAGCGCTGGGCCAGGTGTGTGGGGGGGTCTGAGCGCTGGGCCAGGTGTGGGGGGTGTCTGAGCGCTGGGCCGGGCAGTGTGTGCGGGGGGTCTGAGCGCTGGGGGCCAGGTGTCTTCGGGGGGGTCTCTGAGCGCTGGGCCAGGTGTGCGGGGGGGTCTGAGTGCTGGGCAGGTGTGCGGGGGGTCTGAGCGCTGGGCAGGTGTGCGGGGGGTCTGAGTGCTGGCAGGTGTGCGGGGGGTCTGAGCGCTGGGCAGGTGTGTGGGGGGGTCTGAGCGCTGGCAGGTGTGCGGGGGGTCTGAGCGCTGGGCAGGTGTGCGGGGGGGTCTGAGTGCTGGGCAGGTGTGCGGGGGGTCTGAGTGCTGGCAGGTGTGCGGGGGGTCTGAGCGCTGGGCAGGTGTGCGGGGGGGGGGGGGGTTATGGGAGTTCACCGCCATTTTCAGTCTGAGCAACACTGCAAACCCCCCCCCCCACCCCCAACTCCGCCAGTGGAAGAGTGGAAAAGGTGCTCGTTGTTCAAAGAGACAGGCCCGTCAGAAACAGGTGAGTATTCGCGGGTGCCGTTACCAGCACCCGAGCAGAGCCGGGTAATCTGAGATGCCCTCGCGTTCCTGCCATGGCGGCTATTCACTGAGAGCGAGTCTCTCTCTCTCTCTCTCCCGCCATCCCCGCTGGTGGCCCTGATTACTGCCGGGTGGAGGGGGAGGGGGAGGAGGAGGGGGAGGGGGAGGAGGGCGGGGGAGGCCGTTTAATGAATGGCAGAGCTGGCAGGGAGAGGGCTTTTCGGGGGAAAGGGGTGGAGGATGGGCCGGCAGGAGGAAGCGCGGCGGAGACCAGAGCCGCCCGGCCTGTGCGTGCGCAGGCCCAGAGCAGGGGAGGAGCGGGGAAGGGAAGGGAAGAGGAAGCGCTTTGTTTACAATAGAACAATGCTGTGAATGAGACAGTGTAGGGCTGAAACAGGAGTCAAAACAGGGCGGCGGGGGGGGGGGGGGGGGGCGGGGGGGGGGGGGAGGGGGTTGGTGCTGATGTGTCAGCCAGCTCGGCATGCCAGGGAGAGACCCCCCCCCCCCCCGTAACTGGCTGGGAACAGGCGACTGTCACATCGCAGCCCTTTCCGCACCCTTTTCCCACACCCCCACAACATCCTCCTCAGATATTCTCTTACTCCGGCTCTCCTCTCACATGCACGTCGCGTTCCGGGGATTCATTTGAACCCCCTTTTTAAAAAATAATAATAATAATAATTTAAAATCACGCATTGTTTCTACGGCAATGCGAGGGGTTGCGCAGGAGAAGTGCGTTCGCTCTGCAGGGGTCACGATGGGGGGGGTTTCCCACCACTGGAACCTGAGACCGGGGGGAAGCCGGAGCAGTGAACCCTGTACCCTGAACCCTGAGCCCTGATTCTCAGCCGAAAAGCTGGCGCAGGTCCCGCACGTGTTTCCATGGCGTTCTCCCTCACGGGACCACTCCCACCTACCAGGCAAGACAGAGAGGCGTCCCGTTTCTGAAACAAAATGGTAGACCCTTCTGTGACCGATTTTCCCAAAATCATAAATCTAAATATCCATAGGAAATTGTTTGCTCTTAGTTCTGTGGCAGTATCTATAAGTATTTATTGTAATGTCATAAGCTGCCAAAATTTGTTTTGTTTTTTTCTTGCTATAAAATGGCCACTCGCTTGAAACTTCCACCTGTGAGGTTTTTAAACTCTTTGGTTGCTCAACTGGTGACTTGCCAGCTAGATACTGAAGTTGGTTTGCCGTCCTGACTAAAAACTGAATGTTTGCTGTTGCGAGCCATTGTGTACTTTGGAATGAGATGCTATTGTTGAGATTCAAGATATGAATTTGAGCGTGGGTGATCAAACAATAAAAAAAAAGGACTTCCAAGAAGTCTTGAGAAATTTCCTCCAAAACTACTACGTGCTCTTGGGGGGGTTTTGCTGGCAAGTCTGTCTGCAGTTTTTTAAACACACTTTTTATAGCTTCCACCGAACTGCCCCTGCCTGGCCGGGCCCACCCGTGGTTTCCAGGGTTCACCTTCATTAGCGCCGGTTTCTGTGAAAACGGCGGTGTGGAAAAAAGACGACGGAGAATCAAGTTGAAGTGAAGCTTCCACACTTCTGTTTTCCGGGACTTGTGGTTTGGTTTTTTTCGTTCTAAGTCCCGAGCGTGAATTCTGCTTCGGATTGCTAACGCGTTCAGCGTGCGGAAGGCTTGATTTAGACACCGTGCGAACGGTAAGGCGTTGATTAGGACACCGTGCGAACGGTCATTTGGGGGGGGGGGGGGGGGGGGGGAAGGTGAATTCCTCCCGCGTCGCGTCATCCTAGCTCGTTTGAGGGGGCTCCGTGTGATCGTTGGGTGGATGTTACGTGTTCGGTTTGAGGGGGGAACGCGGGGGGAGCGGTGCGTTTCTCTGAATTTGGGGGCGGAATCGTGACGCTTGGACGCACTTTCCACGAAATGTTTTGCACGTTGCGTAATATCCAACATACAAAATTATATATATAAAAAAAAAAAAAAAAAAAAATCAGGCAAGTTTCCTCTATAGCTGGAGTAGAACGTCCGCGGTATTATCTATTGAAGCCTCCTCTGTTTCGGGGACAAAGTGGGTGGGACTGCCACCCCCCCCCCCCCCGGCCCCCTCTTTATTTCTTTTCTGAACTAGCGGCTGGCCTCCTGTGCTGCGTTCTGCCCATTCACACGAGGCGCACTGCAGCTAGAGTGCATTCATACACCAGGCCCACCGTGCCTGTGTGTCCTGCTCTATGGAGCAGATGGACTTGCTGCAGGAGGGCTGGCACTGACGGGGGGGGGGGGAAGGGGGGGATGCACATCTTTCACTGGTAGTTTGAGGGCATCTGCTGGGTAAATAGGGGGGGTTGTAATTAACCCGAGTAGCTCTGGCCAAATTAAAGCCACCGTATCCTGGTGTGGCGGGGCCGGCTGTCCCACTTCTGTGGGCTCCCGGTTGGCTAATGAGATGGCCCGATTAGTGGAGCGGAGTCTATAGGCCCCAGCCGGGAGGGCAAAGTGGGTATTTGGAAAGAAATGGGGGGGGGGGGGGGTATTTTCAGTGAGAATTTCTTTTCATAGTCTACATACCCCCCCCCCCCCCCAAGAAAAATATGCTCCTAAACAGTGTTGGTCTGGCATTTCGGCTGGGACATCTGCTGTTGGTGTGCACTGCAGCGTGGATTAGTATGAGAAATGTGCGTCTCGCTGCATTGTTTGCAGAACTTTGGAGTTTGGCGTGTAGAGTAGCCCCGACATTTCTCCGTAATCGACACGGGTGTCTGCGAGCGGCGTCCGAACTGGTATTCGGTAACGATCTTGTCAGAGAAAATGAACGGCAACAGAGGAATCTTGTTCGCGGCCTTGATGCCTGCCTTGGTTGCCATGGCTACCTAAGCCTAAGATGTGGTGTGTTAAGTGTGTTTGTTCCCTCCTCAGAACGTGTTGTTGCTTAGGCCCAGGGCTGCACTCTCTGCGGCAAAGGCTAGAGGCTCGATACAGTATTATTAATTGCACATCGAAAGCTCGGCGTACGGATGAAACGGTTGGCGTCACCTTTGAAGTCCCCACCCCCTTTTGCGAAACCAACAGTGAGAGAGGATAACTCTGCCTGTCGCATAAACGTGAATGTCTGGAAATATAGGCTTTATTGGCACTCATTAGAACAGTATTACATTACATTACATTACAGGCATTTAGCAGACGTTCTTATCCAGAGCGACTTACACAACTTTTACACAGCATTTACACTGCATCCATTAATACAGCGGGATACATACTGAAGCAATGGAGGTTAAGTACCTTGCTCAAGGGTACAACGGCAGTGTCCTACCCAGGAATTGAACCCGTGACCTTTAGGTTACAAGACCAGTTTCTTACCCATTATACTACACTGGCCCCACAGTATCTTTACAGGATGAGCTCTCCAGCAGCCCCCCCAAATAAATTTTCCATGGTTGATAAAAATGTCCTTCCATTTTCATAGAATGTTAGTATGAATATCTGTCTCATTTAAATCTCCTATTTTTTGTATGTACTATTCACAAAGTAGGCAGCTACTGGTGATGGTAAGGATTGAATATAATGACATTTTGGATTTGGATGTCCAGATCTGGATGTCCATCAAAGAACTCCTATACAGGGGGTAACATTTTACCTACTTTAATAATGAAAGTGAAACTTTGATAATGAAAGTGTTATTTTCCTGGGTGAAGCCATATCGTGCTGTCCGAACACTGTTAACGTGAGGAATTGTTAATGGCTTTCTCCTTCGTCCCAAATTGACTGTAACACCTTGCTTTCATTCACTAATATCTGGACTCTGATTGGGCTAAATTGACCGTGTGATACCGAAGTTCATGCAGCCGAAGAAATCGGTTTTCCTCATGGGCTGTTAAAATGCTACGTTGCATGGCTGTTTGGTTTCCCATATCTTTGCAGGTGCAGATTATACCCGGAATTAAAGGGATGGGTGTTATTTAATTTTTTTCAGCAGCTTTAAAACCTTTAAAAAACTATAATGCCACATCCTCAGGGTCATGTCATAACACCCTTGAACCATGTAGAAATTCTAACCCTATGTTAAAAAGGCTAGACCTCTTTCCTGTATGGGCAAACTAATATGTACTTTTGTTGATGATGCTATTTTGGAACAATTTCTGCGAAACTGTGTTTTCTTCAGCAAAGAAATATGCATTTACCCACGCCACAAAAAAAATATTTGGTTTGTGTCCGAAGGTCTAGTGGGTATTCTGGAAGTTTCTTTGTCACACTGCACCGCGTGGCTGCTTTTGGGTAATTTGAGGTTTGGTGAATTTTTGGAGATTATGACCGTGTTAACGGTTTGTGTGTGGCCCCCTTTGCCTAAATGGTCCCCCTGAATTTATTAGACCCTTTAAGCTTCAGTCAGTAGATGTTATTTTCCTGGTGAGGATATTTTGGTGTATGTCAGTATTTGACCCCAGGCAGATCATCTTTGGAAACCCTTACAGTAATGTACAGTAGATGGTCTTCATGAGAACGTTGCTGTGTGCTCTCTGTAATGTTTCTTTAGTGGCAATAACAGGAGCTGAGCGATCACTGCTGGGATTGTTCACTCCAATAATGCTCCAGGAGCCATGGAGTAGCTGACAGGCTGAGGAGCAGATCTCCCAGCAGCCACCTGGGCTGGGATCACTCCCCCCCCCCCCCCCCTTCTCTTCAGAACATCCGCACGTGCACACGCCCCAGTCTCTCTCTGCAGCACTGTGCTGTACGGGCACAGTCTCTCCCTGCAGCACTGTGCTGTACGGGCACAGTCTCCCTCTGCAGCACTGTGCTGTACGGGCACAGTCTCTCTCTGCAGCACTGTGCTGTACGGCCACAGTCTCTCTCTGCAGCACTGTGCTGTACGAGCACAGTCTCTCTCTGCAGCACTGTGCTGTACGGGCACAGTCTCTCTCTGCAGCACTGTGCTGTACGGGCACAGTCTCTCTCTGCAGCACTGTGCTGTACGGGCACAGTCTCTCTCTGCAGCACTGTGCTGTACGGGCACAGTCTCTCTGCCGCACTGTGCTGTACGGCCACAGTCTCTCTCTGCAGCACTGTGCTGCATGGGCACAGTCTCTCTGCCGCACTGTGCTGTACGGCCACAGTCTCTCTCTGCAGCACTGTGCTGTACGGGCACAGTCTCTCTCTGCAGCACTGTGCTGTACGGGCACAGTCTCTCTCTGCCGCACTGTGCTGTACGGGCACAGTCTCTCTCTGCAGCACTGTGCTGTACGGGCACAGTCTCTCTCTGCAGCACTGTGCTGTACGGGCACAGTCTCTCCCTGCAGCACTGTGCTGTACGGGCACAGTCTCTCTCTGCAGCACTGTGCTGTGCGGCCACAGTCTCTCTCTGCAGCACTGTGCTGTACGGGCACAGTCTCTCTCTGCAGCACTGTGCTGTACGGGGCACAGTCTCTCTCTGCAGCACTGTGCTGTACGGGCACAGTCTCTCTCTGCAGCACTGTGCTGTACGGGCACAGTCTCTCTCTGCAGCACTGTGCTGTACGGGCACAGTCTCTCTCTGCAGCACTGTGCTGTACGGGCACAGTCTCTCTCTGCAGCACTGTGCTGTACGGGCACAGTCTCTCTGCCGCACTGTGCTGTACGGCCACAGTCTCTCTCTGCAGCACTGTGCTGCATGGGCACAGTCTCTCTGCCGCACTGTGCTGTACGGCCACAGTCTCTCTCTGCAGCACTGTGCTGTACGGGCACAGTCTCTCTCTGCAGCACTGTGCTGTACGGGCACAGTCTCTCTCTGCAACACTGTGCTGTACGGGCACAGTCTCTCTCTGCAGCACTGTGCTGTACGGGCACAGTCTCTCTCTGCAGCACTGTGCTGTGCGTTTGGACCACAGAGAGGACCCCATCAGCAGTTTGGAGTATTACTCAGATCAGAAGGTGTCGGGGGCCGTTTGATTATCTGTCCGCAGTGAATTGGCGAGCACATGCCTCTGTGTTTCTACAGCTGCGGCTGGTCTTTCCTCTCACACGCTCTGTCCCTCTACCGCTCTCTCTCTCTCTGTCTCTCTCTCACACGCTCTGTCCCTCTACCGCTCTCCCTCTCTCTCCCTCTCTCTGTCTCTCTCTCTCACACGCTCTGTCCCTCTACCGCTCTCCCTCTCTCTGTCTCTCTCTCACTCTCTCTTTCCCTCTCTCCCCCTCTCCCTCTCTCCCCCTCTCTCCCCCTCTCCCTCTCCCCCCCCGCACTCTCTCCCTGTCCCTCCCGCTTTCTCTCCTTCTCTCCATTCCACGTCCCTCGCTTTCATTTCTGCTGCTTTGGGCCGAATGAAACGATGTGCGAAGAAAAGAGATGTGGGCTGTTGAAGGATGTGAAAGAGGGCATTTAAAGAGAGCGGACTCGCAGAAGCACGCAGGCGTAATGCGGGGGGCGTAGTGGGTGGGGGGGGGGGGCAGTTTGGGGGCGAGAGTGGAGGCGAATCGTTAGCGCGCCGCCGGGCGGCTCCCGCTGCTGTGCGGCCGGGCTCCAGAGACACGTCCCCTCGGCCCCCCTAATCCCTGCTGATGCCAGGAGCCCGCCGGTCCTGCCCCCCCCCCACCCCAACCCCCGCACGGGATCTCATCCCCCCCCAGGATGAATGGGCCTGGAACCCAAGGCGCCTGCTCTCCATTCAAGCCCCCCCCCCGCCCCCCCACTCCACTCACTCTGGTCGACCGGGCCGTAGCGAGCTGGGGTGGAGGTGGGGTGGCGGGGGGGGGGGTGTCGGCACCACCCTTTGCCCCCGACCGCGAGGAGATTCTCCCCAGCCTGCGGCCCCGCTTTCCGCGGCCCCGCTTTCCACACCCCCCCCACAGTGTGGTGTTTTTGGGACCGCGGCTTCGTTGGGAGTCCCCGCCCCGCTGGACGTGTCAGAGCCGAGCGCCACGCGGACCAGCGCTCCTCACCGCGGTCACCGCTAAAAACACCGCGGCCGCGAGAGAGACATCGTTACCGCGGTGACGTACGCTCGTGTCGTTCCGCTGGGCAGCCCAGCGCTTTACGGTCAGCGCAGAGGAACAGGACCGCGGGCGAGCGCGCGCGCCTCCGCCAGCACGCCGCTCCCGTTTCCCTGGACGTCCCGGGACCCTGTTCACAGCCTGGGCCGGTTCTAAAAAACCTTTTCCCACAGAAGGACGGGGTCGGTGCGATTGGCGCCCTGCGTGTGTCTCCGTGTGATTCGGTTTCTCCCAGACTGTCGGTTTTGTAGCGCAGTTTGATCGGTGTCCCGGTGGTTGTTTTTCAGGGTGTAATTTGGTTTGTCCCCCCCGCTCGTCTCCCGTGTTGCGATTTGTCTGAGCGCCTGTGTAATTTTGGTCGCTGTCCCGGTTGCCGTTGTTCCAGTGTAATTTGGTCGGTGCCCCGGTTGTCTGCCGGCTCTGTAATTTTGGTGGCTGCTGCCGCTGGGCTCTCCGGCTCATCCCCTGGACGCCGGGGCTATTTTCGCGTCCCGTCCCAGTTTAGCCCCGTCCCGTGAAAGGTCCGGGCCCTGCGCTGGCCGCCGCCGCCGCCCGCTGTCCCAGAGGCGTGAGCGCGACGGAGCCGCCGCCCCTCCCTGTCATTACCCCCCTCCTCCTGGAGCCCGTCCGCACAGGGAGGTGAGCTCAGCGGCCGTTTCCCGCGGCGACCGCTCGCTGCTCCCTCTCCCGAGGCCAAAAAATTGGGCCCCCGTTCGGGGTTCGGGACACCAGCGCGTCTACCGTCCCGTACAGCTGGAAATGAGGCACCCGAAGGCCAGCGCGCGCTTACCACAGAGAGTGCTGTCCCTAGCAACCCCACATCCTCCCCACATCCTCCCCTCCCCGCATCCTCCCCACATCCTCCCCGCGTCCTCCCCACATCCTCCCCTCATCCTCCCCATGTTCTCCCCACATCCTCCCCACATCCTCCCCGCATCCTCCCCACATCCTCCCCGCATCCTCCCCACATCCTCCCCACATCCTCCCCGCATCCTCCCCACATCCTCCCCACATCCCCCCCACATCCTCCCCACATCCTCCCCGCATCCTCCCCACATCCTCCCCACATCCTCCCTGCATCCTCCCCATGTTCTCCCCACATCCTCCCCACATCCTCCCCGCATCCTCCCCACATCCTCCCCGCATCCTCCCCACATCCTCCCCCCATGTTCTCCCCACATCCTCCCCGCATCCTCCCCCACATCCTCCCCACATCCTCCCCGCGTCCTCCCCACATCCTCCCCACATCCTCCCCTCCCCACATCCTCCCCATGTTCTCCCCGTGTCCTCCCCGCATCCTCCCCACATCCTCCCCACATCCTCACCCGCATCCTCCCCACATCCTCCCCTCCCCACATCCTCCCCACATCCTCCCCTCCCCACATCCTCCCCACGTCCTCCCCGTGTCCTCCCCGTGTCCTCCCCACATCCTCCCCACATCCTCCCCGCATCCTCCCCACATCCTCCCCACATCCTCCCCGCATCCTCCCCACATCCTCCCCGCATCCTCCCCCACATCCTCCCCTCCCCACATCCTCCCCACATCCTCCCCACGTCCTCCCCGTGTCCTCCCCACATCCTCCCCTCCCCACGTCCTCCCCACATCCTACCCCTGTCCTCCCCTCCCCACATCCTCCTCACGTCCTCCCCATGTCCTCCCCACATCCTCCCCACATCCTCCCCTCCCCACATCCTCCCCACATCCTCCCCTCCCCACATCCTCCCCGCGTCCTCCCCTCCCCACATCCTCCCCTCCCCACATCCTCCCCACATCCTCCCCTCCCCACGTCCCCCCACATCCTCCCCTCCCCACATCCTCCCCACATCCTCCTCTCCCCACGTCCTCCCCACATCCTCCCCTCCCCACATCCTCCCCACATCCTCCTCTCCCCACGTCCTCCCCACATCCTCCCCTCCCCACATCCTCCCCGTATCCTTCCTTCCCCACATCCTCCTCGCATTCTCCCCACATCCACAGTGGCAGCGTGTTTCAGGGCAGTGTGGACGCAGGGCCGCTGAGGCATCCTGGGAGGGAGACGTGAGAATGGAAAGTGCTCCATCACCTGCCCTTCACCCCCTGTAAATAAGTAATGAGAAGCCTGCAAACAGCAGCGCCCGGCGTGGAGAGAGAGGGAGAGAGGGAGTGGGAGACAGAGAGCAGGGGAGAGAGAGAGAGTGGGAGACATGGCGAGTGAGAGTGGGAGACAGAGTGAGAGAGATGGAGAGAGAGAGAATAGGGGTGGGAGAGAGAGAGAGAGAGGGAGGGAGGGAGAGAGGGAGACAGGGAGACAGGGGGAATGAGGGAGACTGAGAGGGAGAGAGGGAGACAGAGAGGGGGAGAGAGGGAGACGGAGTGAGAGAGATGGAGAGAGAGTGGGAGAGAGAGAGGGAGACAGAGGGGGACTGAGGGAGGCTGAGAGGGAGAGAGAGAGGGAGACTGAGAGGGAGAGAGAGAGGGGGAGAGAGAGGGAGACGGAGAGAGTGAGAGGTGCATGCCAGATGGGTGAGTAATGAGGCAGGTTACTCTGGAGCAGAGCGCATTCCCACTGCTGCCCGAGTGCAGAATGCCTCCCTTATCTCAGCCCTCTCATCTCTCTCCCCCCATGAAGACTCATTTCGTCTCGTCTTTATCTCTCTCCTGCTCCCCCCTTCCATTTAGCGCAAATGTTTACACAAGGCGCATATTTGTGGGCCCAGAGTTAGCGGTGGGTGGATAGTGCCGGCAGTAGAGGAGATGGGGGGCGGTTGGGGGTGGGGGGGGGGGTTGTAACGCAGGTTTAGACCCTGCCGCTCACCCTCCATTTCCCCCCGCAATGGTTGAGCTGGGACTCTGCAGCACTTCCACGGTAACGCAGGTGAGCGCGCAGGTGTGCCCGCGCTCTGTTCCCTGTGCGCATGGAGGCGTAACGTTGAGGCTCTGTTGCCGTGTGGTTCCTCAGAAGTGCTCAGGCGAGGGAGGCGTCTCACGGCGGGACGAGCAGCTGCTGTCTCTGCTCGCTGGGCCACTCAACACCTGTTTACATAATGCTCAGGGGACCGATTTTTAGCACTTTAATATGTGCATGTAGTATGTATCCATTATGATGTTAAGCCAGGTTAGAAGTGTGTTATTATTCCTCATTAACTTCCTCTTACAGGAAGTAAAATGCTAATGAGTCATGTGATCACTGTGTTACACTACACCACATCACACCACGTGGTTTTCTCCTCAGTCTTCGGGTCCCAGCATGGAGTGGCCTGTAAGCGGGATATCACCACTCTGTTGTAGGCTGGGCAGGAGAGCTTTCTAAACTAATAACTCACACGTTCATGCACCTAAATAAACAGCCTCCCTTCCACTTACTTTGGCTTACATTATTAATTAATAACAGTTTTTAATTACAGTGATCAATTACAACCAGCAGGCAATGATGCTTTTTTTAAAATTAGCGTTAGCTGCTTGATTAAACTACACAGATCAGTGCGTTAGTCTGTCTCCTAGAATTATCCGTTGTGTTTTTTAGAAGCTGTTGTCTGTCAGAAGCGCATTGACTTCTTCCAGGGCCTTTCTGTAGCATGCTAGCCTCTGGGCAGCGCACAGCCTCCATGCGAAAAGACTCAGCTGCCCGGAAGATATCACGTGTTTGGGCTTCATTGGGGCTGCGTTGGGGCTTCGTTCGGCCTGCGTTGGGGCCGCAGATGCTTCTGTTCACATTTGAGTGCTTATTGGATGCTGCCGTTGGAGGCTGGCAGTGAAACGTGGGTGTTCACCGGTGCCCCGCCCCCGTCTGGACCTCTGGTTTAGAAAGCCCCGTCGTGATTGGTAGGTGCCAGAGTGAGGTTAGAGAGAGAGAGAGAGAGAGAGAGAGCACAGCAGACAGCAGAGCAGAATGGAGCTGCAGCGTGAAGCCCCGCTGGGCCCCCTGTGGCCCCCACTCTCAAACGCTCGTCTCTCGCCTTCATTGGGAGAGAGCGGTTCTGTGCGGCCGAGCCGGGCCCGGTGCGGATGGGGGCGAGCGGGACGGGTACGCAGGTGGGGCCCGCTCTGCGTTCTCGTTAGCGGGCGCGCGCTGGGTTTGGAGAGTCCGCGCTCTCGCCAGGGCTGGCGGCGGGCGAAGCCCCTGCCCCAAAGCCCCCGCCTCAAAAGCCCCCGCCCCAAAGCCCCCGCCCCAAAGTCCCTCACCCCAAAACCCCCCGCCCCAAAGCCGCCACCCCAAAGCCCCTGCCCCAAAACCCCCCGCCCCAAAGCCCTTCTCCCCAAACCCCCCACCCCAAACCCCCCGCCCCAAAGCCCCTGCCCCAAGGGGAGGGGCAAGGACTGGTGACAGAAAGCCGGCGTCATTCCGCTGAAGCGGTGCTTTGGATTGGCCCACCTGTGCGAAGGGGGGCGGGGTCGGCTGCCCCCCCCCCCCCCCCCCCTCCCCTCCCATTAGCACATTCCACAGAGAGTGTGAGGATCGTCAGTCTGCTCTCTGGCACTCCCCGGCACGCAGACCCTGGAGTCTGTCTCAGGGTGAACGGGAGGCCGAGAGGGTCAGACTCCCTGACCCCCCCCCCCCCCCCCCCCCCCCCCCCCGGCCCCCCCCCCTTTCCCTGACGAGGCCAGACAACTGCTCCTCTCCGCAGTCCTCCTCAGGAATGTCTGGGGATCGCCCTGGAGGACAGAGACGGGTGCGCTGACGCACTCCTTTTCTGTGAGGCGTCCTGCCACCCCCCCCCACCCCACCCCACCCCCGGACCTCAAAGTCAGCCTGTCCCAGACGCAGCTCGGAGCGCGAGTCTGCAGGAGGAGGCCCAGATCGGCTGTAACAGGGGAGCGGGGTGGGGGGGGCGCAGCGTGGGGGGGTGGCGATAAGGCCGCAGTGCGGGGGGGCTACACGCACACAGCCGCGTCTCCCGTCGAACACGCATTCCTCTCCCTCCGCCCCTGTTATGAAATCTCACAGCTGTTTGAGTGGGGCAGCTACACACAGCTGTTTTTTGGGGGGGTGGGGGCCTTGTGCTGGAGATCCCGCTGCGGGGGGGAGGGTATGGGGAGAGAGAGAGCCGCTGTGCTGTAATTACGCCTCTCGCTCGCCCCGCTCTCTGGGTCACGCTCGTGCTCGTGTGCGCTCTCGCTCCGAGCGCAGTTCAGCAGTCTGAGCTCTGTGTACGTCTGAGACGGGCACCCGTTCCTCACAAGCCCTTCATTACTCTGAGTATTTATGGTGCTGCGTTGTGTTCAGCCTCTGCGTGTGTGTGTGGTGTGGTGTGTGTGTGTGCGGTGTGTGCGCGGTGTGTGGTGTGTTGTGTGGTGTGTGTGTGTGCGGTGTGTGGTGTGTTGTGTGGTGTGTGTGTGTGCGGTGTGTGGTGTGTTGTGTGATGTGTGTGTGTGTGCGTGTGGTGTGTGTGCGGTGTGTGTGTGTGCGGTGTGTGTGTGTACACACAAGCGCAAACACGCTGCTGCAGTCGCCACATTCCTTTGTGCACTGCGGGAAATGCTTTCCATTCACCTGTCTGCGTGAGGAGCCTCTGTGATGTCATTACCACACCCACACCATGCCCGGCCCGCGTGAGTCTTCTCTGATAGGCTGCTGCTGCTAGCCGGTCTCCTGGAAGCCCTCGGCTAGGCCGTGGTGTAGACCCTGGGGGGCTCACTTCCTGCAGGAAAGAATGTCTGCTCAATATTTAACAGAGAGGCTCCTCGCCACTCCTGAAGGAGGAGGAGGAGGAGGAGGATGTCTCTGCATGCATGGCTTTACACTCGTGGTTGCCAAGGGAGACCACAGATTTGGGTCAAGCAAGCCAGGAATTCCAGGATAATGTGGAGGTTGCATTTTTAGAGAACCTGCTTCCTGAATAGCTTTGCCTAACCCTGGGTTCTCATGTGCACCCTGGGGACCAGAGAAATGGGGAAGGTCCATGAAAGCACAAAGCGGAACCTGTCCTCAAACTGGGAGGGGAGAAAAATAAAAATAAAAACCTGTCCTTGTGGTTTAATTTTACCCGGCTTGTGATTTTATCTTTTTGTCATTGCGAAACATCACTGCAGTTCTTTGTAATATCACGTGTTGTTCCATCACCGATGATGTGATGAATGACTGTGTGTTTTTATGTCTTCATAAAATACTAACGTCCCGTTTTCTCCTCTTCCCGCAGTCCTGTGTGCGAAAAACCTGTCGAAGAAAGACTTCTTTCGTAAGTAACCCATTTTTTAAAGCCCTATTTCTGTACCACCGTCCCCTGCAAATTTCCATAGTTTTTTTTTTTGCCAGTGCTCGTGTGCTTTGAAGCCTGCAGTGTGGGATGTCCCCTAGGACTCCAGTAATATGTGGGTCATGTTGAGCAGATAAGACCAGCCGGCGAGCAGCTCAGCTTGCGGCACGTTCAGTAGCGAGAGGGCGAAGGGCTGCGGCCTTATGGGGGACTCTTTCGGGAGCGGGGATTGAGAGGGACTTTTATTTTCTAAAAAATCTAATGTTGAGCTTTATGGTGCAAGACAAAGCGGCCATTGCGGCCGAGTGTTGAAGTGGATCTTTCGCAGGAAGTGTCGCCGGGTTTCTCTCCCCTTCGAAGCTGACAGCAGGGAGATCCGGCCCCCACTTCACACGGGCAATTTTACAGCACAACGTTGGGTTTGCCTTGCACAGGAAAGAGACGTGTCCCTAAATGGATGGTAAACGGACTGCATTTATTTAGCGCTTTTATCCAAAGCGCTTTACACTTGATGCCTTTCATTCACCCATTCACTCACACACACTCACACACCAACAGTGAAAGGCTGCCATGCAAGGTACCAATCAGCTCGTTGGGAGCAGTTAGGGGTTAGGTGTCTTGCTCAGGGACACTTCGACACGTCCAGACAACCGCTCTTACCTCCTGAGCTATGTCGCCCCTACCAGTCACCTTTCACAAAACATTTATGCTCGTGTGAAGAAATTATGCTTTTTATTTCAGCTGCCCCCCCCCCCCCCCCATATTAACAGTACGGTTGTGGCCATTTTTTACGAATCTAAATTTATCTGAAGTTATTTGCACAAGCACCTCTGTGAAAGCGCATTTACGATGGGCCCCAAGATGGATTCAAATACCGCGACTCTCTCTTTCAAAGTAACCGAGAGTGAACTGAGGAATAAATAAAAATACAGTCAATTTGAGCAACTTGCACCGATATAAAATTTTAAACGTCCAGTCCATTCACACAGTTTTGATATTTTACTGAAGTGATTTAGATTAAGTGCCTCGCCCAAAGGTACAGCAGCAGCCCAGCTGGGAATCGAACCCACAACTCTTTGCATCCCAGGTCGGGCCCCTATCCCGTGTACTACACTCCCAACTGAATTTGGCAACACTAATGCAAAAAAACTTTATTGCAATCTCAAAAGCCCATAAGCCCTTCACAATCTCAACAGACCTGTTTTCGTCTAGCATTGCCTCAGACTTAAGTTCCTCTATTGTGTTTTGTTTTTTTTGTTTATTTTTTTTAAAAGTGGAAGCGTGATAAAAATAAATGATTCAGTTGTTGTCACTAATGGTTTCCATGGCAGCGGCCCGCGCGGCTTGTCTGTCTGTGCGCGGCGGGGTCTGCGGCTGTGCGCTCGGCGCTTCCTGTGTTCCTTCCCCATTCCAGCCGTCTGGCGCTGGTCTGTGGGTAGGCGCCCCCTCCCCCCCCCCCCTCCCCGCCCCCGCCCCCCTTCCCTGAAAGGGCAGTCCCTGTGTGCGCGTCGCCATGGACACGGCAGGGCAGCGCGCGGCCCGATGTGACTCAACCGGTTTCGCCCGCACGCGGGGCGGGGGGGGGGGGGGTCGGGTTGGGCGGTATCGCTGCCCGGGGTTGCGGCTGTGAGAGAGCACGCGTGTCACAGTATCTGCCCCCCCCCCGCCCACCCCAGTCGCGCATTCCCCGAGCCGCTAGCACAGCAGCACATCGTTAATTACCCCCTAACGACCCCCCCGGGCGCCGCGGAACCTCAGGCTCGTCCCGCGCTCGGCGAATTATGAGCAAGCGCTCGGCGGATTATGAGCAAGCGCTCGGTTTGTGGAAGGTGAGCGGAGCGCGTCCTGTCCTTCTGCAGCCACGCGCGACTCTGTGCTTAGGCCTGCCTGTGTGTGTGTGTGCGTCTGTCTGTCTGTGTGTGTGTGTGTGTCTGCCTGTGTGTGTGTGTCTGTCTGTGTGTGTGTCTGTGTGTGTGAGTGTGTGAGTGTGTGTGTGTGTATGTGTGTCTGCCTGTGTGTGTGTGTCTGTCTGTGTGTCTGTCTGTGTGTGTGAGTGTGTGAGTGTGTGAGTGTGTGAGTGTGTGACTGCGTGTGCGTGTGTGTGTGTCTGTGTGTGTCTGTGTGTGCGTGTGTGTGTCTGTGTGTGTCTGCGTGTGTGTGTGAGTGTGTGTGAGTGTGTGTGTGTGTGTGTCTGCGTGTGCGTGTGCGTGTGCGTGTGTGTGTGTGTGTGTCTGCGTGTGCGTGTGTGTGTTTGTGTGTGTGTGTGTGTGTGAGAGTGAGTGAGTGTGTGTGTCTGCGTGTGCGTGTGTGTGTTTGTGTGTGTGTGTGTGTGTGTGAGTGAGTGAGTGAGTGTGTGACCGCGTGTGCTGACTCTGCGCTGCTCTTCTGCTTCCTGATGCAGGGCTGCCTGACCCCTTCGCCAAGGTGGTGGTGGACGGCTCGGGGCAATGCCACTCCACGGACACTGTGAGGAACACGCTCGACCCCAAGTGGAACCAGCACTACGACCTGTGAGCCCCGCCCTCCCTCCTCCCCCCCTCCCCCCCCCCGCCCGCCCGCCGCGTACACACCCGGGCTTAGCCGCGGCTCGCCGACGGCTTGCACAACCTCTTGCGTCAGGCCGTCTGGTGGCCGTGGCGCTTGTGATGCGCTGTGGGTTTGCGCTGCTGTGTGTGTGTGTGTATGTGTGTGTGTGTGTGTGCGCGCGAATGCGCTGCTGTGTGTGTGTGTGTGTGTGTGTGTGGTGTGCGATCGAGAGACAGATTAGAGTCGTGGGTGTCTGATATGCAGGGAATGTACAAACTGTGACAAATATGGGCGGGGTCAGCGCTGCAGAGCGGCGAAACAAAGTCGAAGTAATGCAGCCGTGGTTGTTGCCGAAGTTTTCTGATTGATGGCATGAGGTCATTGGGCTGCCGTGATTGGATCTGTGTTTGTGAGAAACTGTACGGTTTCTGTTTTCCTCAGCTGGTCATGTGATGCCCGGGTTCCTCGGGCCACAGCGGGGGAGGGAGGGCGCTTATTCAACCTGTACTCCCGAAAACCGAAAGCTTTCTGTGGCCTTATCACAGAGCTGTTTGTCTTTCCCATGTTTGTGTCTAGGAATTCTGGCCATTTTGTGATTAATTTTTTGGTTTTCCCCTTGATTTCCTTCCTCCGGAGTCCAGATTAGTCACTCGGTGAGAGAGCTCTCGCTGAGGAGCCCTTTTCCTCGCCGAGGAGCCCTTTCCCTCGCCGAGGAGCCCTTTTCCTCGCCGAGGAGCCCTTTTCCTCGCCGAGGAGCCCTTTTCCTCGCCGAGGAGCCCTTTTCCTCGCCGAGGAGGCCTTTTCCTCACTGAGGAGCCCTTTTCCTTTGTGTTTGGGTTCTCTCTGTGAGGTTGCGATGCTGTGGCTCCATGCTGAGCAGGCCGTAGGGGGGAGGGGCTCGTCCATGGCGATGACATCACTGTGCTCTTGGGGTGCTTCAGCACCATCCACAGTCCGCAGATTAACTGCAGGAATTTTGTCGAGTTTAATGGGCTTCGGTGGCGAGAAACTACCGTCAGGAATTTCAAACTGAGGGGTTTTTCGCTGCTAAATCTGGAGACAAACGTTTTTAAATTGCCTCTAATTTCAGTGCTGTCTGCTCAGGGTAAATCACGCTGTATTTCCAAGAGCTGCCCTCAGCATGCACTGTGGAGTGATTGTCCTGGTTTTTTTATGTGGCCTCAAACGTAGCTCTCAGCCCGGGCGAGTTTGAGTGGGACGTGCGTCATGTGACACGGCAGACGCTCTCTGTTGATGGTGACAACACTGGCGGCCAGCCCACACCGCACGTCCCGTATGCCCTCGCTGCGTCACGGGCGAGCGTGTGCACTGAGCGCGTGCACTGAGCGTGTGTGTACTGAGCGTGTGTACTGAGCGTGTGCACTGAGCGCGTGTGCACTGAGCGTGTGTACTGAGCGTGTGCACTGAGCTTGTGTGTACTGAGCTTGTGTACTGAGCGTGTGTACTGAGCATGTGCACTGAGCGTGTGCACTGAGCGTGTGTACTGAGCGTGTGTGTACTGAGCGTGTGCACTGAGCGTGTGTGCTGAGCGTGTGTGTACTGAGCGTGTGTGTACTGAGCGTGTGTACTGAGCGTGTGTACTGAGCGTGTGCACTGAGCGTGTGTACACTGAGCGTGTGCACTGAGCGTGTGCACTGAGCGCGTGTGCACTGAGCGTGTGTACTGAGCGTGTGCACTGAGCTTGTGTGTACTGAGCTTGTGTACTGAGCGTGTGTACTGAGCATGTGCACTGAGCGTGTGCACTGAGCGTGTGTACTGAGCGTGTGTGTACTGAGCGTGTGCACTGAGCGTGTGTGCTGAGCGTGTGCACTGAGCTTGTGTACTGAGCGTGTGCACTGAGCTTGTGTACTGAGCGCGTGTACTGAGCGTGTGTGTACTGAGCGTGTGTGTACTGAGTGTGTGCTGAGCGCATGCGCTGAGCTTGTGTACTGAGCTTGTCTACTGAGCGTGTGTACTGAGCGTGTGTACTGAGCTTGTGTACTGAGCGTGTGCACTGAGCGTGTGTACTGAGTGTGTGTGCTGAGCGTGTGCACTGAGCGTGTGTACTGAGTGTGTGTGCTGAGCGTGTGCACTGAGCGCGTGCACTGAGCTTGTGTACTGAGCGCGTGTGTGTACTGAGCGCGTGTGTACTGAGCGTGTGTGTACTGAACGTGTGTACTGAGCGTGTGCACTGAGCGTGTGAACTGAGCGTGTGTACTGAGCGTGTGTGTACTGAGTGTGTGTACTGAGCGTGTGTACTGAGCGTGTGTGTACTGAGCGCATGCACTGAGCGCGTGTGTACTGAGCGCGTGTGTACTGAGCGTGTGCACTGAGCGCGTGTGCACTGAGCGCGTGTGTACTGAGCGTGTGTACTGAGCGTGTGTACTGAGCGTGTGTACTGAGCGTGTGTACTGAGCGCGTGTGTACTGAGCGCGTGCACTGAGCGCGTGTGTGTACTGAGCGCGTGTGTACTGAGCGCGTGCACTGAGAGCGTGTGTACTGAGCGTGTGTGTACTGAGCGCGTGTGTACTGAGCGCGTGTGTGTACTGAGCGTGTGCACTGAGCGTGTGTACTGAGCGCGTGTACTGAGTGTGTGTGCTGAGCGTGTGTACTGAGCGCGTGTACTGAGCGTGTGCACTGAGCGTGTGTACTGAGTGTGTACTGAGCGCATGCGCTGAGCGTGTGTACTGAGCGTGTGTGCACTGAGCGCGTGTACTGAGTGTGTGTGCTGAGCGTGTGTACTGAGTGTGTGTGCTGAGCGTGTGTGTACTGAGCGCATGCGCTGAGCGTGTGTACTGAGCATGTGCACTGAGCGTGTGTACTGAGTGTGTGTACTGAGCGTGTGTGCACTGAGCGTGTGTGTACTGAGCGTGTGTGCACTGAGCTTGTGTACTGAGCGTGTGTACTGAGTGTGTGTACTGAGTGTGTGTACTGAGCGTGTGTGTACTGAGCACGTACACTGAGCGCGTGCACTGAGCGTGTGTGCACTGAGCATGTGCACTGAGCGTGTGTGTACTGAGCGTGTGTACTGAGCGTGTGTGTACTGAGCGTGTGTACTGAGCGTGTGTGTACTGAGCGTGTGCACTGAGCGTGTGTGTACTGAGCGTGTGTACTGAGCATGTGCACTGAGCGTGTGTACTGAGCGTGTGTACTGAGCGCGTGTGTACTGAGCGTGTGTGCACTGAGAGCATGCACTGAGAGCGTGTGCACTGAGCGTGTGTACTGAGCGTGTGTGCACTGAGCGTGTCTGTACTGAGCGTGTGCACTGAGCGTGTGTGTACTGAGCGTGTGCACTGAGCGTGTGTACTGAGCGTGTGTGCACTGAGCGTGTGTGTACTGAGCGTGTGCACTGAGCATGTGCACTGAGCGTGTGCACTGAGCGTGTGCACTGAGCGTGTGTGCACTGAGCGTGTGCACTGAGCGTGTGCACTGAGCGTGTGTGCACTGAGCGTGTGTACTGAGCGTGTGCACTGAGCGTGTGTGTACTGAGCGTGTGTGCACTGAGCGTGTGTACTGAGCGTGTGTGCACTGAGCGTGTGTGTACTGAGCGTGTGCACTGAGCATGTGCACTGAGCGTGTGCACTGAGCGTGTGCACTGAGCGTGTGTGCACTGAGCGTGTGCACTGAGCGTGTGCACTGAGCGCGTGTGTACTGAGCGTGTGTGTACTGAGCGTGTGTACTGAGCGTGTGTACTGAGCGTGTGCACTGAGCGTGTGCACTGAGCGTGTGTGTACTGAGCATGTGTGTACTGAGCGTGTGCACTGAGCGCGTGTGTACTGAGCGTGTGTGTACTGAGCGTGTGTACTGAGCGTGTGCACTGAGCGTGTGTGCACTGAGCGTGTGTGCACTGAGCGTGTGTGCACTGAGCGTGTGCACTGAGCGTGTGTGCACTGAGCGTGTGTACTGAGCGTGTGCACTGAGTGTGTGCACTGAGCGTGTGCACTGAGCGTGTGTGTACTGAGCATGTGTGTACTGAGCGTGTGCACTGAGCGTGTGTGTACTGAGCGTGTGTGTACTGAGCATGTGTACTGAGCGTGTGTACTGAGCGTGTGTGCACTGAGCGTGTGTACTGAGCGTGTGTACTGAGCGTGTGCACTGAGCGTGTGTGTACTGAGCGTGTGTACTGAGCGTGTGCACTGAGCGTGTGTACTGAGCGTGTGTACTGAGCGTGTGCACTGAGCGTGTGTGTACTGAGCGTGTGCACTGAGCGTGTGCACTGAGCGTGTGCACTGAGCGTGTGTACTGAGCGTGTGTACTGAGCGCGTGTACTGAGTGTGTGTACTGAGCGCGTGCACTGAGCGCGTGCGCACGCTGTCCTAAGCCCCGTGTCTTTTGGTTCTAAGCAGCGGTTGAGCTGTGAGGAAAGGACAGCGCCTGCGCTTCCCGTCCACGAGACTGGGTCTGCGCTCACACTTCACACGGGCCCCTCGCTGTGGCGGGAGCGGGGGTCAGCGTGTGCGAGCGCACGCACGCAGGTTCGCACGTGTGCGTTTCCGTGTTCGCGACTGCGTCCACAGAGCCGAGCGGACGCGTCGTCACACGGGCCGCCAAGTCACCGGGGCACGGACCGCCGGTGACCCCTGACCCCCTGACGCTGTCAGAGGAAGTGACTTGCGTGCCGGGATTGGCTGATGGGGAGTCTCGCTGGCAGCCTGCCGCCGCTCAGCCCCCCCGAGGCCGAGCGCTCGTCCCTCGCCAGCTGCTCTCCTGGCCGCTCGGGCGCACCTGTGTGCTGCTCCAGGAACTGGCTGCTCCTGCGGCCTGCTGGGTTCTGCTGAAGCCCCACGGATGGGTATGGGGGCGCCTCACAGGCGCACGGTTAAATAGACGCAGTGATTCAGAGCTCGGACCTGCTGGCCCCTTTCATTTCCTCAGACACTCGCTGTTCCTGCCTTTCTGCTCTGCTGGCTCTGGAGCTCACCAAGCGGCCAAAGCCAGACTTCGTTTTTGAAGCTCATTTCCTGGTGTTGTAGTTCCTGGTTGCTCACTAGCGCCACTACGGATGGCTCCAGTATAGGTGTTTTCATATCCGGTTTCCATGTAAGTCTACGGTACAAATGCGATCAAAATACAAAGTCAATAATTTTTTCTCACAAGAACAAATAGTCATAATAGGTGTATTTTATTCGTCTTATGATTGTCCATGGGTCGATTTCATGATTTATTGCGTCATTTGGGCACAGTGCCAATATTTGTTCTGGACCAATGAGGTACAGCTTGCGTCACTTCCGGATTACTGCGGAGGACTGAGCTACA